>PVIH01019106.1:0-36390 GCA_004025045.1 Sigmodon hispidus | reverse complement strand
GACCTCTACAGGGTTGGGGTAGGTATCTTTAAAGATCCCGTTTCCAAGATCCCATTTGCTAGTAATGGGGTCAGGATTTTTTCATGCTTTTTAGCGGACTGTTGTACCCATGTCGAGGGGCACCCAAAGACCACTAGGGACCTGGACCCGATACAAGGGCATGAGAGTTTTTATTGTTAGAAACAGGCTGCAAACGAACCCAGGTCGATAGCCTTTGTTCTGAAGCTGAGGCGGGTTAACAACCCAGGCCCCCCGAGGTAAGGGGGGTTTTAAAGAAAAGCCTCCGTAAGCAGGGTGCTGTGTCTTGGCATTCCAGGATTGGGCAAAGGGGCATGAGGTATAGTAGCCATTGGCCGAACTTTCTGGAGAACCCAAGCTCTGAGTCTGCTGGCTGAAGTTTCAGTGAGAACCTTTTGAATCTATTGGCTGTCAGACCTGGGCCCCACCCTCAGGCACCAAATGCTCCTTTCCAGAAACAAAGCTTTGAAGGATAAATCCATGCCTTCACAACACAATTCGATTTAGCAGTAGCTGAGGGAGGAGCCTGGCCTGGGCTTCCTGGAGCACCGGGGAGCCTCCTTGCCAGTTCTGCAGGTGTGGCCAGGAAATAGAGGAAAGGTGTCAAGTTCAGATTGAGGCTGTGACTGCAAGCAAAGGAAAACCAGTACACTCCAGGCAAACAAACCCCGCTGCTTCCCAGGCCCCGAATAGGACCGTGCTGTTTGACTTGTAAGAGTTCTAAGGAAAGGCTATAATCAAATTGGTCTCAAATAAAAACGGAGACATGACTGCCCCTAGGTATGGTGGAGGAGGTTTACTGCAGACGGGAGGGAGAGGACAGCCAGAGGCAGGGACATCTGGGAGAGTCCAGAGTGAACATGACCCTGAGCCATGTGAGGAGAGGGAGAGCTGGAAGACCAGGTGACCATGAGGCCAGGAGGGTTAGGGTAGACAAAAGGGCCGGGTAACCAAAATGGCTGGATTATATAAGGATGAGCAGCCCAACCTCTGGGCTGGAGAAGTCTAGGGTAGGGGGTGGGCTAGGCCAGCCCTACTCTGTAATTACACGGGTAGGGACTGAGGGTGTTATGCCCTCGTGTAAAAATTTCCACGTCCACAAGGGAGGCTGGATATGCTGTAACACGCATGAGGATTTTATTGTTACATACAGGTTCCCACGAACCAGGGCCGATAGCCTGGTTCTGGGGCAGTGGAAAGGCTAAGGACCCCCGAGCCCCGACAGACAGGCGGGAGGGGGGGGGTCTGTAAAGCAAAGCATACATAAGAAAAATGTGACACCTTGGCATTCCAGGATTGGGCAAAGCAGCAGTGATTGGCTGAGTTCTCTGGCTCGAATCCAATGTTTGAATCCATTGGCTGCTGGGTTCACTCGCAGACCTGGGCCTCGCCCCAAGTATCAACGTGCGAATGAATCCAGGTCCTTACAAGGGATGCTGGGAGAACCTGGAAGCTGGGTCTGTTTTGATAAGCTAAATAGGCACCTCAACTGTTGATGGGGTTTGAGATTTAATAGTGACTGGCCCTGATAGCAACTGTTAACCAGCCCATTGATAATAATTACAATGTGAAGATAATATTGGTGCCTTGGACTTGTCGGAATGTTTGCATACCCTGTTTATTTGAGCCTCATAACAGCAATGTGCTTCATTGGTTAAAAAAAAAGTGTAGGGGGTTGTTGTTAGTATATGTCTCAAATGGTGCCTCAGTTTCCTCATGTGTAAAATGACAGTGGGGAAGATCTACTTAGAGATTGCTGCATGAGTTAAATGCATTAACAGCAGGGAGGCATGGATACCCCAAACCCTCCCTCAGCAGGGCTCAGGGCAGGAGGACAGACTGAACCCACAGAGGAGGTGTCTCCCTGTCTAGTTCCCTCTGTGGCTTCACTAGAGGTTCACACGGTGCCATTTTCTTTACACTGTGTTTTCATGTAGTTTATTTCTTGTCAAAGCTATTTTGTCATTTACTAAAGTTAGAATAATATTAAGAAAACACATTTTTAAAATAAAATAACACACTGCTCCTTAGTTATATCTCTAATGCGTAAAAGACATACAGTGCAATCCTTACCAGAAAGGGAAAGCATGCACACACACCTGCATGTGAGCACATACCTACATGTGAGCACACACCTACATGTGAGCACACACCTACATGTGAGCACACACCTACATGTGAGCACACACCTGCATGTGAGCACACACCCACATGTGATCACACACCTACATGTGAGCACACACCTGCATGTGAGCACACACTTACATGTGAGCACACACCCACATGTGATCACACACCTACATGTGAGCACACACTTACATGTGAGCACACACCTTCATATGAGCACATACCTACATGTGATCACACACTTACATGTGAGCACACACCTGCATGTGAACAGGCCGTTTTGTGTTCTCCCCTATCTACCTCCCTGCCAGTTATTGGAAACGCCCTCCTCACAGCTCCTCACGTCTCCAGGCTGTCTTGGGTTCTCCAGAGGCTCCTGTTGGGATGAAGAACCAGGAGAATGTGGTTCAGTAGAAGGAATTGTTCAGATACAGTGGGGCCGGTGGAGAGATATGAAAGGGACCGCCACTCCAGTGTGCTCTGAAAGACAGAGGCAGCCACACCAGAGAGCCATTCTCACTGAGGGGTGGAGGAGCTGAAGCAGATTGCTAGAAGCTTCCTCTTCAGGCTCCCAGCTTGGGTACCCCGGGGTCTGTGAGCAGATCACAGGACCACCACCCTAGTAGTCCAGCTGCCAAGTCCGATCGATGCCTTTCTGCTGCTCACATTCCCACACTGGTTCTTCCAGCAGAACTCGGATGTGTCTCGTGCTAAATCGTATCTGCTTTTTGCTTCTTTTTTTTAAAATCTTAACAAATTTAGAGACAGTAGAAAGTGGTAAGAGTGAGGTGGGGAGGGCGCCCCACAGAGCCTAAGCATAGATGCATTAAATTTTATCTTCTTGCTTTTTACATGAAAGTAAGGATTGATGGGGGAGCCTTAGGCGGTGATGATGCGCACGTCCCAGGCCCACAGGCCTGCAGTCGCTCTCTGTGGGAGGCTTCTGGCTCCCTGTCCAATGCCCCGTCCCCGTCCCCTGATGCCATGACCAGTAGACAGCAATACATCTTTCTGTTTATTTTTCTCCCTCACGCTTCCTTCTGCACAGAATTGATCTGGATTTCTTCATTTCCTTCTTTCCTTTCAAAGCCATGGGCTAATCGAAGGGGAGATTTCCTTGGCTGCTTCATGTAGTGAATTGAACACTCCGGCTCAATTATACAGGAGACAGAGGTTATATGAGGTGAGGGAAACTTCCATTTTCCCACGGAAGGAATGTAAGTCGCATACACGAATGCACGCTAGAGGAGAGGTGACTGTATTCTCAGGATGCCGGAAGGCTACCTCAGAACAGCAGATATCCTTCAGATGAGGAAGGTGGGCTTCTACCCAGGGAAATCCAGAGTGGGGCTGTGAAGGAGGCAGCTGTGGGCGCCATACCTGTGACAGGGAACTGAGTTGCTCATGCTCTGCCTCTTAGCAGAGAGGCTGAGTACCTCCTAATGGAGACTGATGAAGCTGGAGCTCTGGAGATAATGAGCTGAGCAGGATTCCTTTCTGAACTGAGCTGGGCTAGAGGGAATGAACGTAGTTGTCTCTATCACGCCTAGAAGCTCCACTGTGCGTGGGGATTGGTGAAATGAGGCCTTCCATGTCAAACAACAGAGTGTAAGGAGAGAAATCTATGTTTAAATTGCTGTTCAACTGAGCTAAGAAAAGTCCAGCAAGAGCCTCCCAGTTCAAAAGATAGTCCTTTGAACTGAGTGCTCAAAAACTGCCCAGGGGTGGGAAAACATCCCAAATCTTCTGAAAACCTTTGAGTATTTTCCAAGGTTATTTCTCTGGTTGAAGGGTTAGGGTTAGGGTTAATATCACCCACCCTGTCCCCCACCTCCATTTAGAAGTAAACATGCGGTATTATTAGAACTTCAGGTGTAAGCACTTTATAAGTCTAGATATATTGTCCTAGGTTGAAGGTGGGCATAAGCGCAATAGCCCATTAAAGAAGGAGCTGTAGTAATGTACACAGAAATAACAAGGAAAGGTAACCAGCTTAAGGACCCTGGACACCAGTGTCACCCAGGATCTGCTGTGTGCAGTCAGCAAGGCTGTGGCTGAATTCCTTTAGAGCTGGATATTGCATTCCTTCTTTCGAATCTGATGATAAGACTGCATCTACTGATTGGTGTATTTGATATTTGCATCCTTATTCACTGAATTTTTGGCCCCTGCTCCTCATGCCTCCCTCTGGTCTGTACAGCCTGTGATTTACAAAATTGTATGTTAGTTGAGGGTAACTTTATAGTTTCAGGGTGACAGAAACGCCCTACATCTATAAATTACTTTCAAAGTTCATGAAGAATTTTAGTATGTAGGGTCTCACTTCTCACGGAGTCTTCGTGAAGAGGCCTTTGTCGTCTCTATTTTCCAGATGAGGAAACTAAGACTCATGGGGATTAGGGGATGTGCTCAGCCTTCTGCTGCTTCCTGGCATGTGTTCAGAAGTTAGCTCTCCTGGCTGCAAGTCTTATTTCCTCTGTGCTGGACTTGTTAATTACATAGCTTCCTTCACGGAGAATACTTCTTCTGCTAGGTGACTTTCTGCATACATATGTGAATAAATGTTCATTTTTATTTACCACATTTCTTTTAGGTAGGGTATACTTATAGTCAGCCAAGTATTGAACAACTTTGAGCTAACACTAAAATGAGGATTAATGTCCCTCTATTGTAAGAACAGAAAATAACAGGTAACTTGGTGAAGGTTGATGTCAGTCTCTTGGTAGGGATAGAGAACACACTCATGGTTTTCATGTGGTCATAGCCACATGAAATGTTTACATTAGAAGCATAATATATGAGCTCCCGTAAAGCCTAGAGGCAGATCCAGGTGAGACAGTTTAGAAGACCATTTTGAAGAAAGAAAAAGAATACACAATGAAGGCATGTGAGGCTTCATTAGCTTCATGGTAAGTCCACTTCTGGTGCCTTTATTTAGTCTGTCACCACAGAGTTGATAATTATCCATGGTAATATGCCCTGAAGAGATGGTGACTTCTCCAGTGAAGGATACAGGCCATTATTTTAAACACATTCAAGTCTCTAAGATCCCCAAAAAAATAATTTCAGATGACAAAAATAATTTAAACCTATGGCTAAGGAACTACTTTTAACAATCTCAGAACATACCAAGGAATACATATCTGTTACTCTGAGTTTCAGAGGTCAGTTCTGGAAGGCACAGGCTGGTGACCCTCATGTTGGTCCCAGCAAATATAGAATGGGCCATCAAACAAGTAGTCAGCTAAAATGTAAAGAGGGGGTTAGACACTGACTGGGTCCTGACACCGGTTCACTAATGAACCATGAGTTCATCAATGGGTTAACTAATGAGATCATCACAAATTAGGTTAATCTCTACTTTTTACTGAAATACATTAAATTTAAATGTCATCAGAATGCTCCAGGTTTTAGAAGGTATTCGGTTTGACAGATTTCTTAAAAAAAAAACCAAAAAAACTTTCTTTTTATTTATTATTTGTGTCTTTCACATCATGCATCTTGATCCCATTCAGTTCTCATCCCTGTATATCTGCCCTTGGTCTTTGCAACCCCCACCCCACTGCCAGATAAAATTTAAGAGAAAGTAAAAGCAAAGCAGGTGAATCTCATCCTGGGAACTGTGGTGCACAGCATTCTCACAGGCCACTTGGGGAAATGTGTTTTGGATTATGGAATAATTAAATAGACTGTTCTGTTTCACTGATAGAGTGAGATGAACACGTGCTGAAGAGGAAAGTTGGAAGGCTTGTCTATTTCTTTTCAGCCTTGTTGGGACAATGGAGGGTTCCTGTCTTCAAGAGAAGAATAAGAAAGAGATTTATAAGCAGCTAGCTGTGGTTTGTATAGAGAGACCTACACCAGGGATGAGACTGTGGGGTGAGGCTGGGGAGTGACTCTGGGTTAAGAGCATGCACTGCTCTTGCAGAGAATCAAGGTTCAGTTCCCAGCACCTAATTCCAGTTCCAGAGCATCCAACATCCTCTTCTGGCCACCCATGTATAGGTGGCGCACTTATATGCATAGACAAAACACTTCTTGAACACATAAAGTAAAATCAATCTTTTTTTTTTTTTAGAATTGGGAGGTAGAAGGCAGGAAACCTTCATGGCAACTATGGACACCTATCGAGCAGGAAATAAGATTAGTATGTAAGAGCAAGAAGATTACTCCTGAGAAATATCCTTGGAGATGGTGGACCACATTTCCCGCAGATCCTGGGGTTCTGTCTTTGATCATGATTGAATCTCAATGGCTGGTTGGTCTCAGTAGCACATCTATTTGGAGTTCTAAGCACAGCAGCCAGACTGCCATGGAGCTGAATGACTGAGGTAGGCAACAGAAGAGACCATATTTGATGGAGATCATACTCAGGGTTAAAGGCAGGAAAGCAAGGTCATTTTTATGCAGTCAGATTACTGGGGTCTTTGTAAAAGAGAATGATGCATTTGGACAATCAAGAAATTTACACGTGGCCTGGGGAAGGTGATACATGTCAGTAATTCCAACAGACTGGAGATTGAGGCAGGAGGTTATAAATTCAAGATTATTTGAGGTCCTGTCTCAAAAAGAAAATAAAAAGCAAGATAAAGGCTGGAGAAATTAAGGAAGACTGTGTTTTAGCAAATGAAAGCAGACAAGGCCCTCTGCTCAGGATTTTGCTTCATTCTGAGCTGTGCTGAGAGACTGCACACTCTCCTTATCATAAGGCTTTCCCAAGACACTGAAAAAACTGATTTCTGCTTTTCTAAAGAATGGTGGGAGTCATTTATCAATGTTTATAAAAAATATTTCTGCAATGAGCCTCAGGGTTTAGAACTAACCTGGATGAGGTACATCTTATATCTGAAAAGCCTAATAATGTCTACGTTGGTTCCTGTGCAGAGCATAGATTAAGATGAAATACTCAGTCACTGAGTCCTGGAAGTACCTGGAAGCCATTAACACTGGACCAGGAAGAGTTTATTATCCTATTCCTTCTTGACAGAGCCTGAAACTCACTGTGCACAACTATGACAAACACAGTTCTGTTAGTCTGTCCCTTGCAAGTGTGCCGGCCTAGATTCTGCCTGGGAATCTCTTCTCTACCCCAAAAGTTGCTATAACAAGATCACTACATGTCCTCAGAATTCCTTCTAAATTCATCTCCCTGAGTTTCACCCATTCTCACACTGGCACTCTCCTTTGAGAACAAAAACTGGGCATGTGGCTGGAGCGAAGGCCTTCTCATTAGGCCGGCTCCTAATTACGCACAGCCTTCCTCAGTGTTCCCAGCATCGAAGCTCAGCAAGCACAATTAACTCAAGTTGCAGGGCTGTGGATAATGCTGGTCATTTAATGTGGTTGAATACCACAGCCAGGGCCTTCCTGTTTCCAAATCCATCAATAGAGTTGGGAGGCCTTGAGTGTGTTCCATAGCCTTTTGCTGTCCCTGAAAACAGAGCAGAGACTGAGGTCTTCCTTTGAATGCTTAGTATGAGATGCTGACGTCTGGCCACTTACTCTGCCCAGGAATGGAAGGCTTCAGTGTTGTGATGGATTATGGTAGAGCTCAGTCTGCTAGGGAGCTCCATGCCTCAATGTTGACTAGTCTCTATGTGACTAGAAAAGTCTTTAGTTACAAAATGCTATATATCCTCATGTATGAACAGACATCACACTTCAATTCCTTCAGAAACTTAGAAACATTTGTTGAATTTAACCATTCAGTTTTGCACTCTGGCATTTCATGTTTTATTTGTAAAACCAGTTGTGTTCTTTAAATTTTAATGAAACATTAAATAAATAACCCAGGAGCAGCATAATAAAACACCAGCACATCCAAGCTACAACTGTGAGTTCAGGAAAATGAGTGCTCTATAAATCTTGCCCTTTTTCTATTTGTGGAATGGAGCGCCCAGATTATTGCACATGTGAAGACCCAGCTGGGATGGGCCCGAGCCCTCTGGCTCTCAGCAATAGGAAGGGAGTACAGATTTGTATAAAGAGAGCCTCTTCATAATAGCTTGGCAGTCAGATTGTTCCCACATTTTGGTTGAAAAGGAAGTGCTATGAATAGCATCAGTGCACAGGGAACCAGTGTCCAGGAGGAGTGTTCTGTTCAGGAGCATCCAGTCCTTTCCTCGCTCCTCCTCTTCCTCCCCACCCTCCACTTGTAAGCAACACCACCCCAAACAGGCTGTTCAGCATGAAATCTACAGAAATCTTACAGAAAATGCACCCCTATGCTTTTAGTGTGGTCCCATTAATAAGTGGATAAGTCTTCTTGGTGTACATATGGCTAATTCACCTTACTCTGTCTCCATTCCATACTTGGGTTTGTGAGTCCAGCTGACTAGGTTTCCCTAATGACTTCTATTTAAGCAAAATATAAACCTTAAGTCATGGCATATCCCTTTTGGATCAAGATGGAGAATATATAGACAGGTGAATAAATAGGTATATCTAAGTAAATAGGCATAAACAGACAGTTACATTACTATTTAATACCTACTTACAGCATAAAAGTCTTAAGTAGATGGAGAAAAATCAAGGTGATATTCCTACCAAATGATCAAGCCATGTTAAAACTCTCCTAGCTATTTTAAGATACTCTTTTCTTATTTTAGGGAGTACTAACTCAGAGAAGCCTTCCATTACGCCCCTAACTATGTTAGGTGCCCTCATTATGGTCTCGAAGCATGCTATCTGTTCCCTAGCATGGTACCCTGGGGCCATCCTGGCCTGGAACTGCTTGTTAAACTGTCTATCTCATTTCCTCTATCTCATATCTGAGAGCTTGCTTAGACTTTTTTTTTTTCCCTCCAGACTCCAGTCACTAGCACAGACGGTGGAACATGGCATTTGTCTGAGTGAAAAGCAATTCAAGGTCACCCTGAACTTTAGGAAACCAACATGTATGAATTATGACCCTCTCCTGTCCATACATGATGCTCTGTCCTGATTCTGTGGAGGCCATGGGAAGGGAAACCCTGATTTCCAATCCCTTGTATGCTAATTAGGCGAAGGGGACCATAGGAAACTGGCCAAGAGCCACATTCAGCTAGAGGAGGGACCCTGGAGGACTAAGGAGACTAAAGAAAGTCATTGGTGGGCCTGAGGAAGAAACTGAGTAGGCGGAGTGGAGGGCTTTTGAGGTAGAAGGGATAAGAAATGATACTACAGATGAGTCCAGCATGAGGCAGAGGAGTAGGAGGATCTGGAGGTGGAGAACCCAGAGCTCCTATAAGCACAGGAAGTTGGGCTGGGTTATTTGGAAGGTTTTGGAAGTCAGGGAGGCCTGGAAATGGGTTAAGATGAGGAGAGGAGCCTTTGAAGATTATTGCTTGCCCCTGGGCCCTACTGATGACATTCTCTGCTTCCTGGCCACCATGAGATGAGCAGCTTTCTTGAACAGGTCCTCATGGCATGTTGTTCTCTCTGCTTGTTATGCAACACCCTCTTTCTCTTTTCCTGGTGATCTGTGCCTCGGCACTCAGGATCTCATTTTAAGAAACACTACTCAGAAAATGCTTCTGAAAGCAATGGAACATGGACTGAAAATTCTGAAACCATGAGCTCCTAAAAATCTTTCCTTTCCAGGTTGTCTATCTCAGGTGTACTTTGCCAGTGACTGAAGACTAACTATTCTTGTGGGTGAAGGGTCATTGAACTCTTGTTACCTTGCAGAACTTAGAGTCCCTTCTGGTCTGAGTACAAGGCCAAATGCTCTGAAAGAGAGGCAGGACCTCACTGGAGGGTATACAGAAAAGTTTATTATTATTTCTTTAATGTGACAGCTTTTGGGAGCCATCTCTAAGGTCTTACAGTTCTGCCTTCATATTTTCCTCCAATGGCTTTTCCTTTTTATTTATTATCAGTGTGTCTGTGTGTGTGTGTGTGTGTGTGTGTGTGTGTGTATGTGAGTGTTTATGTCTGTATGTGAATGCACATGTATGTGTAGTCACCTTCAGAGGCCAGAAGAAGGCATTGGATTCTTTGGTGCTGTAGTTACTGGAATTTTTGATCCACCATCCAATGTAGATACTAAGATTTGACTCAGATTCTTTTAATTGAGTCCTTTGAACCATTAAGCCATCTTTCTAGTTCCCAGTGGCTTTTCTTCATGGTCTTAGAAATCTTCACATTAATACAAAAGTCATCACTTTTCAAAAAACGAGGTGGGTGACTGTCCTGGTAAGCCTGCTCAGCCCCTGATCTGGAAACCTGGAGCCTCATGGTTGTGCCTTATCATTCTGGTGTCATTCCCGGACAGGCTGCCTGCTTCCATAGCTCAGCTTTTCATCATCAAAGGCTGTTTGCTCAGCCTTTGCTATGGCTATTGCAATAGAGTTTTGTATCTGACCTCCTGGCAAGCTGTAGGACTTGGCTGAGGAAGCTGCCAGAGGCTGA
The DNA here is from genome assembly GCA_004025045.1 of Sigmodon hispidus. NCBI lineage: Eukaryota > Metazoa > Chordata > Mammalia > Rodentia > Cricetidae > Sigmodon > Sigmodon hispidus. The sequence goes on along the minus strand of PVIH01019106.1, from coordinate 25,854 downwards.
GCCCAGCTGGAGTAAGGTCCTAGACCTCATGAAGAGGGGAAGGAGATTGAGAGTGGGCTCTGGGGCAACCTTGGGCCAGAAGGGAATTCATAAAGTAACCAACTTAGCTGGCATTTGGGAGCATTCCCCAACGGTAGTGATGGCTGTTACCACCATGGCTTGCCTTGCTCTTGACCTCACCTTAATGCCCACTGCCCAGCAGACTAACATGCTATTATGACCTCCCAACGAAATGGTTGTAACCCTCTTCAAGATGTACTTCATCTGAAATAAATCTCAAGGTAACCTGAGTTTGTGACTAATATTAACACTTCCATTTACAAGTTAGGACCTTGGTTGGGGTGGGGGTGTCAGTGGGCCTACCCCCACTCTCTGAGTATTTCATTCACTCCCTTGCCCCTAGCTGGAGGCAGTATTGTGTACACTATGCCCATGCCCCATACACTGGTCTTCTGATGCTTAATCCAACATGCATACTGGAAGGAAGTTATCAATGCTAAAAACTTCGATTTATCAAGTGCCTTCATTGTAAGGCAAGAAAATACTTCTGGCTCTTAGAGGCAGAACACCATAAAAATTAGACACATGGAAGTCCCTGCTCACTTCTCTTTAGGACTCTTCTGGTTACAATGATGTCACTGTTAGGCATTCAGATGTTCAGGGATGTAGTAGCTTTCCTACCAGCCAGCCTAGGCAAGTCATCGATGTTCAGTGGGATTAGCATCTCGAACAAAGGGAGCTCCTGTTCTCATCCCAGCTGGCTCACTGTACATCAGAGGAGCAGGCATATGGCCTGTCTGGCTTACAATTCCTCTACCCCAAAGAAACTGAAACCCCATGTCCTTCAGAACCATACTGAGAACAGGTGTAAACATTTCAGGTTCACACAAAAGGCCAAAGAAAGGAAAACCTACCAGGTTGAGTCACATGTTTGGAGAACTACATGGCTAGATTTTTAAAATCATGTGAGCATTACAGAGCAAACTCACACACTAAGAAAGTTGCAAGGTCCCTAGGCATAGACAGCATCCCTTGGGACAGCATATTCTGTGCTGGCTGAAGCTTCCTGAAATTCTATACTGCACATAACTGTAACTTTCTGTTGTCTCCTCCTTGGAAGTCAGGAGAAGGAAAATTTCTCCCTAAATCTGCTTTCCCAGACCTCAGACAGGAACCTTTCACTCTGAAGTCTCTCCTGCTCCCACCATCACAGGACAGATGCAGCTAGTGTCATCAAATTATATCCACCTGTGTTTCTGCATGAGCAGCGCATCCTCAGGAACAGGCAGCTTGTCTCCGAGGCAGGTTTCCTGGGAAGATGCAATTATTCACCCAGCTGGGAAGAGACGGATACTGTTTATGTCCTCTTCAGCTAACTGCCTCGTCCTCCACACTCAGGTTTGGAGATGACTGGCTTTGTTTAGTCACCTGACTTTTAGGCTCTGGCTATCTAAGGTCCCTTGCCTGCCTGGGCCTCAAATCCAACACCAGCATTGGTCCTTGAGGTAGAATGAAGTCGTTCTGTCTTCAGACAACAGTTTGAATCTCAGCTATTCTGGGAGGCTCCTCTCAAGTGTCCCTTCCCACACCCCCAAGAAGACTTTACTGGTTTTCATAGTTCCATCTTTCCTCATGGCTGATAAATTACTATGTGTGTATCCTTACCAACCAGCCAGGAGCAGCCCCATGGAATTGTGCTGGTAATTTCCATCAAGCCTGGGTTTGATGGAAAACAGCCCTACATGACATGGCAGCCCCCCCGCCAGGTGTGGAAGGGAGGGCTGACATGCTTTCCAGGTATTTTCTGTCTCTGCACCTCTGTAAGAACCTGTCTCTATAGTCTTAGACTGAGTATTTTGTGCCTTTAAAAATCTTTATTCAACTCACAGATTTTCCTCTTGAATGCATTGCACAGCATCATTTCTCCTCTTGATAAGAATAGCATCCTTAAAAGTACACATTTATACTTTATTATAACAGCCCTTCTCAATACAATGATTTTTGGAGAAAGAATACTTTTTTATGCCCCTGGGTTCCATGGGAAAATATTAGAAATTGGTACTTGAAAAATTTTACCCAATAAATAAGGCTTTACTGGTAATTGCTATATGCCAAGCATATAAAAATGAAATGACACACTCTCCTTGCAAAAAGCTCATATTCTGTGCTGGAAAAGTTACATGCTAACAAGTACTCTAGATGTATCATGATGTGTTCCCTCCAAGGGACGCTGCTATGGTGTTCTTGGAAATGGGAATGTTTTCTTCACTCATTTTTGTTTTCTAAAGAGGCTGAGCTGTTATGGAAAATCTACAGCCCTCCCACCCCCCAGGTGTTGTCTATTCTCCATTCAGAGTGTGGAAGATCCCTGTGCCTTTAAGATGCTTCCAAGCCACAGCCTCTGAAGTGGCTGCTGTTTCTGAGGTAGCAGCAGTTCTCAGATTCATGTGGTCCCTCTGCAGCTTCTCCATGTTCTTCCTGTTAACTGCTTAGCCTCAACCTGGCACATGAGCAGCCTTTTCTCTGCACCGGAGACCTCAGGCTCCAGCCTCACTCCTTCCTATTGGGAACTTTGTCTGAAATCAGTACTGACTGCTGCCTGCTCTTAGTACCGCCCTCTCGGGCCAGTCCTGACCCTGGAGTGATCTGGCATGCCCACAACCATTTCCACTAAGAGTCACTGTGTCAAAAGTCACCCGAGCAGCTGTGACATGACGTGAGAGCTGGGAAATTGCCTGGATCCATTTGGCGATGTCCAGGTATTTTACATTTGTTTTCATAGTGATTCTGGGCTGAATTACAGTGCTCATCAACATGTTTGGCAATACAGAGACACAGCCTTGGCCTGGAGAAGCCTTCAGCCATCTGTTCTTTTAAATGATAGGCAGGATGAGAGTGTATTCGCTAGAACCTGGGAAATACAGGAATGTTTCCTGAGGACCATAGCCCTGATGGAAATTCAGCTTGATGTTCCTCCACAGAGATACCTCAACTATTGGAGGTTGGTCAGATGCCTGTGATCAGAAACACAACACAGGTTACTGGGTTCTGAGGACTTGAGAAAGAGAGTTGGGAGTTGGGGATTCATGGCTACAGAATGTTTGTTAGAGTAGGGTGATGAAGATATTCTAAATAATTGCCCAAGTCTTCAAATACCCCAATCCACTGAATTATACACTAGCTGGGTTGAGAGTCAAATCCAGGGCTTTGTGCATGCTACTCGACTGCTCTGACCACTTTTCCTACCCTCACCCCAAATGATGAAGTTTAGAAAGGAGAGTCTTATTGTATTGAAAGTGTATCTTAATAAAGATGCTATTTTTAAAAAGGAACCCATTCTTTATAGCAGAAATAAATATGAAAAGTTAGTTCACATTAATAAGGCATCTATCATGTGCTGGCCTTTTCTGTGTGGTCGGAGACACATGAGAATATAAGAGCCACTCACTCATGTGTGAGAGAAAGAGGCTGTAGCCCCTAATAACCAAGGGATGCATTGAAACTCGGAGTTTCAATCACTTTTAGGACTCACCTAGAGCTGGGAGCCAGGCATACACACCCACGGTGGCCACCTTCGGGCTTGTTTGCAGGGAGACATTGACTGTCTGGGCAATCACAGGCCTCTAGGGGATGTCTTACTGAAGCGCAGGTATATCTCAGTGGTTTGGTGGGAACCACGGAACAGAGCAGACTTCAGCTCTGTCCCTCCACCATGCCGATGGGAGCCACCAGAGTATTTCCTGCAGTTGTTGGGCAGTGAAGGCTTGGGAGTGCTCCCATGAGTGGGCAGCATCCTAGTGTGACCTGCTGCCAGCTTGAGGCCCTTCAGTAGGCCATTATACCAAATTTGCCTCCTCGCTTTGAGGGCAAAAGCCAGATGAATGGCAGGTGCGTCCTGGACACAGAGGCCCCACTTCTACTTTCTCTCTGGCAGATTGGATCTGTCTCTGAGGGAAACATGGTGTTCATGTGACATTGCCCTCAGCTGTGGTGCCTGACCTCAATGCCATATATGACCAAAATCAAAAGATGTCAGAATCAATCCTACACTCTACAGGTTTCTTTAGCTCCTAGAAATGTTTAACATCTGGTTTTCAATCTTCCCTCCAAACAGGTGTAAGACCAGACCCTGAATGACCCTGATAAATATAACCCAGTTGGCCAACACCCACCTCTTTCCTGTAGAACAAAATCAATTGCAACCAGATGAGAATTTCCACATGAACCAAATGGACATGAGGCAGAAGAACAGGGGGACTGTGTATGAAGATATAGGAGAGAGGGAGGAGTCTACATCGTGGGGATGTGCTGGCTGTGAAGTGCCCTGAGGTATCGTGCCCCAGGGAGGGGAAGCTGTGGAGGCCAGCACAGGTCAGCGCTCTATTAGGCAACTCCACCAGGGAAGGGCTGGTGGGAGGACAGGAAGCCTCTAAGTTTCTAGAAAGCAGAAACTTCCCATTTAAAAGCTGTCTGAAGAGCTGGCTAGGGACTCATGAGGCCTGTGAAGACCCGTACTGGACAGGAAGTTCATTTGGCAGAGAGAATAGAAACAAGACAGTTCTCACCCTGGGAGTCCTTACCCTCTCTGAGGACTGGATGGGAGGATGGGGTGAAGGGAAGCTGGGGGGGAGGGAACTGGGGAGAAGGAGGGACGGGGAACAGCGGTGGGAAAGAAAAGAATATAAATTGTTAAATAAAAAAGAAACAAGACAGTTCATTTTAATTTTGATGAAGTGAAACTGCAGCTTAAAAAAAAAATCTGTTGTAACCAAAGTCTATTTCACAGATAAACATACAAAAGCACCATTGGCTATAGTCATCCACCCTCAGGAACTGTGCCTTGAAAATCACATAAGTGGCAGTTTGAAGGTCATGAATGAGCCTGATTGGACTGTCTAGCAGAAGAGAAAACAAGCGACCAGAAAGGGAAGACTTTAAAATAACAAGGGGATCTTTAAATATAGCTGTAGAGCTGGGTAGCAAGCCTAGTCCAAGGGTTAAAAACAAGCTTTTCCTACAAAGTTTCTATGGTAACTAGGAAGAATCTACAGCAAGCGTGTAGTTAATGAAATACTTCTAGGCCAATATGTAACAGTAAGTAATGCAGAGAGACCTTGTGCAGGCTCTGAGACAGGTCATATTTTAGCTACTGCTTCCTTTATTCCAAGCAAAAATTAGACTTCATTTGCTACAGGCCCTGATTTATCTCCAGAGCGGAATCTTGAAAGCTGGTGTTGATCCAAATCACTTGGAATGAAGAGAGACAGACCCACCCCGCTTGTCTCTTCCCCTGCCTTCAGCAACAGTTTGGATTCATTTGACACACATGTGCAGTGTTAATTTAGACTGTTAGAATAATGTTTGTGATGAACTAATTTTATCTGTACACGCAGAATAAACACAGCCTGCTGTGGTCAGGTGGAAGCTATTTTGTGCATGACTAGAAAGAAGTGGAGATAACAGGACAGAAAGGCCTAGAAATGGCATTCTAACCCAGTCACTGGACAGTAATGAAACCTGGGATAGATTGCTGAACATCTTTCTGTTTTAGTTTCTTATAAAATGAGCCAAAGAGTAGAATTGACCCAAAAGTTGACTGATATATTAGAAAGGATTAAAATATGTATTGTGCCCATAAAAACCTACCTATAAACATACACATTTGCAACATAATCCTGGTGTTCTTTTTCTGAAGCAAGTTTGACTGATATATTCCCAATTCCTTTTTGTAAGGCCAGAAAACCATGAAACTAAAACTTTACAAAAGCACAAATGGGAAATAAATTGCACACTGATATTCTTTATGAGTGTAACTATAAAATTCATAAAATTTATAATAAAATTTTTCTTACAAATCAGTAGTTATATAAACTCTGGTTAAAGTAAAATCATTTAAGTTACCACTACTATCACACTAATACATCTCAAACCACACAATGCTAAACATACCAGATGTGTGTATTATTTCACTCCATGCTCTTAACGTGGTATCATTATTTCATAGTGTAGGCTTACTATAAAACATATTTAGTCTCAAATCACAAGGATATTAAATAGTAGAGTCTTTAATCAACATAAGCAGTCTTGCTATATATTTTTTAAAAAAACAACTTTACCTTTTATAAATATATTTATGATACTTATTTCTTTTCTTGCTTTATTGCACTGGTTATGGCCTCTATGTTCAGTGATGTCCACAAACAAGAAGATATGCACCCTTGCCTAAGGCTCATCCTCAGCAGGAGAGCAGCTCATGCTTTGGTATTATGCATAATGTTTGCTGTAGTTTTTATAGATATTCTTTACCATACTCAGGAGAGTTCACTTCAGCTTTCATTTATGGAGAATTTTTACCACATAAAATATAGATCTTGTCAACTGGTTCTTCTGTTCCATTGAGGCAATAGTATGGCCTTTCTCTTTTATTGAGCTAAAGTAATGAATTTCAGTGACTGATTTCCAAAAACTACTTTTATTCCAGTCATGAATGCATTATTATTCTTAAATTTTTATTATAATTTTTATGTTTATGGGAAATTTGGCCTTTGAATTTCTTTGCTTTTATAAAAGGAGTTGAGAATGTATCAGCTGATGTACTGTGGGAAAAAAAAAAACCCTGGTGTGTGTGCATACCACCAGGAAGCGCAGGTAAGGACCCTGCACAGAAGCTGGAGTCACTCACCAGACTTTTTATTTCTCAGAGAAGCCACAGTGTTACTTTTTCAACTGATTGTTTCATATAATAGGTGATAATTTTCTTAAAATCAACTAGCTGTAGTTGTTACTAATATCCACAAAATACCTTCAACTAACACCTATCTGGCTGAATGAAGCTGATGCCTACAACTGGCCAGCTCAGGCTAGCCTTGTAACATATACTCATACTCATTTTCTTAAGTCACACTTAAATATCCAAAGACAAGAGCAAAGCCATACTCTGTACAATGACCATGTGTAACCAAATCACAAGCTTCCATCCAGTGGAGAGTGCAAAGGCCTGAGTGATCTTCACTGTTTTGTTTGATATCTGTAACTTAAATACTGTGACATAAAGTTAAACTAAGATTAATAAAACTTCTGTTAGGTGATAGAGACTAGGAGAGGGGAAGAAACAAAGAAATTTTGCACATAAAATGTTTAAAACAAAACAAGAAAGAATTACTCACAATAATTACAGTCCTTATATATACAGAGCTTGTTATGTAGCAATGCTTGGTTTTTATAACTAACTACATTCTGCACCACTGTTTCCATATTTCCTTTTGCCTTCAGCCAGCACATGAGCTGATCGTGGGGTTTGCCTAGTGAGATGACCCACACTGACATACCTGAACAGATGGGGCTGTCATTTCATTACTTAGCAGTACTGCTTGGACTGGCTTGTAGTTTTCCATCCACAGACTGAGTTCAGAGAACGGTAGTTATTATTCTCCCTGGCTCCTAAAGCAAAGTATTATACAATGGCTGGCTTAGACAGAGGAAGCCTCGTCATAGCTGCAGAGGCTAGCATTTTCGTTCTAATCAGGGTCTTCTTCCTGGTTTTAAAATGGTGACTTCTCCTTGTAAGCTCACAAAACAGAAAGTGAGATGCTTTCCCCTGCGAGGCCACCAATTCCACAAGAGTTCAACCCTAACAAATTCATTGCCTTTCACAAGTACCACTTCAAAAATGCTTCCATATTTGGGATTATGGCCTAGAACATACGAATTTAAGAGCACACGGACATTTATTTTTATAGCAATATTATTCAGAAACACTCTAAATGACTTCCTAACATACTGTCCCTGAATACCTTCATTAAGTACCAACCCTAATTTCAATCAGGTTGGTACCTAATTGAAAATTAGGACCAACATTCCCAGTCAGCACAGTAATATGTCTTCTTTGTTTGCTGACTGAAAGGGATGAAGGATCCAAACTGGCCAGGTGCCAGTCATAATTTCTATCCCACTGGACTCATTGGTAGGGTTATTCTCATTAGAACCAAGAATGCTAGACCAGCAGAGCCTATGGTCACAAGGATGAGAAACAGATGTTTATCTAGTGCTTCTCTGGAGGCAAAACTGAGTGACGTTCCTCATGTTTTCTCTTATCAATCCTAGGTCTATGGGTTCTAAGTGTGTTAGAAGGAGCATTATATATTTCTTGCCGACTCAGTGCATTTGGTAACCTTTTAAAGGACATTACTACAGCTGCACAAGATATTATTGGCTAGCTTGTGCTGTGAAAGAAACCCTTGAAGACTGTTCTTACCATTCTTTCATGCTGTAGGATGATAGGGTATTACATGGCCATGATACTGTGGCCATACATCAGTTGCTATGAAGTGAGTTATTTGGTCAGAAACAATACTATATGAAATTAGAAAGTGGTGAATGAGGCAATTGGTAAGCTTATGGATGGTAGGTTTATTAGAGGCATTGTATACAATCTACATATCCATAACCACAGTAAGCACTGATTCCAGTAAGATGAAGCATTGATCTTTTCATGATAGAAGTGGTCTACATAAAAAAGCAACTGGCTGCCTTAGTTAGGGTATCTATTGCTGTGAAGAGACACCATAGTCATGGCAACTCTTATAAGAAAAACATTTAATGAGGTGTCTTAACAGTTTCAGAGGTTTAGTCCATTATCATCATGGTAGGACATGGCAGCGTACTGGCAGACACGGTGCTAGAGAAGGAGCTGAAGTTCTGTATTTTGATCTTCAGGTAAAAGGAAGTAAATTGTCATACATCGAGCATTGCTTGAGCATATAAAGCCTCAAAGCCCACCTCCATAGTTTCACACTTCCTCCAATAGAGCCACACCTACCCCAACAAAGCCATGGCTCCTAATAGTGCCATTTTCTATGGGCCAAACATACATGAGTCTAAGGGGCCATACCTATTCAAACAATCACACTGGCTAAACACCTCAGCGAACAGTACATATTAAAGGCTCACTTTCAATCTCTGATGTGGCCAGTCAGATGCTCAATATTGACTATGTCAAGGTTGACTCTGGAGACTAGGAGTCCCTTTTGTTGATTTCATGTATTCTTCTTCCCTCTACCATGACCACTTCGTCCAGGAGCTCTTTGGACATATAACTTGGGGAAAAGGCAAACTTGTACCACATGAGAAGTATCACTTAGCCACTGTTAGAACACTCCTCTGAGATCATTCTATTTTAAACATTCACAAGGAACACAAAAGATTTTACTTTGGCCATTCAGAGAAGATCATCCATCTATCTCATTCCTGAACTCCCTTGTCGTTAACATTCTATTCATGTTACTTCCAATCTAATTACAGCCTGAAATGGAAACTGTCAGTAATCTTTTTTGCTTAGAAAGGAAAGTATGAGTTTAGGTTCATATGAGGGTGTGCCTTCAGATGCCACTCGAGATCAATACTGTAACTCTCCTCCCTTCCTATGCTTGTGGTAGCTAACCTTGATTGTCAATTTGACACATGTGGGAAGAGGGACCCTTAATTAAGAATTATATCCATCAGATTGGCCTGTGGCCACTCCTGTGGGGCATTTTCATGGTCACTAATTGATATAGAAGGACCGCACTCTCTGTAGGCAGTCTCATTCGTTGGCAGGTAGGACAGGGCTATGTAAGAAAGGAAGCTGAGCAATCCAATAAATGGCACTCCTCATGGTCTCCTGTTCAGTTTCTGCCCCAGGTTCCTGCTTTGACTTCCCTTGGTGATGGGCGGTACCCTGGAAGACAAACCTTTTCTTCCTCAAGTTACTCTCAGTTCTGATTATTTATCATAGCAACAGAAACCAAACTACAATGATGGAGTGCTGTTAAGTAAGTGGCCCGAGCTTTGGATCTCGATGAGTCGGACTCTACCTGATTCATGATGAGAACCCTGGGTAGGGCATGGTAAACCATTGTCTCTAGTAACTTTAGCCCTAAGTCAAACTAAGGTTGTTTCTCAAAAAGAAGGCAATAATCCCAGAGAAAAGACAAGACTTCAAATCCTTAGGATCTGGATTGTGGTTTGGCCTCGGAGCCTGCAAAATCCCACAAACAGCATTTCTGTGAGTCACTAATGCCCAAGCACAATGTCATCTACTTATGAGATGGCCTCAGTGGCAGTGCAGTTTCCATAGTAGCCTGGACCTACTACAGAGCATCTTGTTCTAGCCCCACTCAAAACTAGGGTCTCCAAATACATAGTAACTGGACCAAAGCATTCACCTGATTTAGGAATATGTTGCCTATGTAATCCAATGAGGCCTAGTATGTGTATACCTCTCTCGTGATTGTAGAAGTGGCAGAAACATCAATTTATCCTTCACCCCTGGAGGAACATTTTGATGCTCCACATACTACTAAACCGTTAAAATTTTCACTGAGATGTCTGAATCTTTGTCAATTTTATTTCATGTTTTAGACAGTTTGCTACTTGTAGCGGAGTCTAACCAGCATAATGTTGTCACTGTAATGGACACTTTTGGAGGAGGAAGATGTCAGGTTACCCACTCGGACCAGGGAACAACATAGCTCCAAGGTGAGACACTGAGGCACAGTGCTAGACTTAGCTGAAAGGAAAGTACAAGATGTTTACTGGCTCAGTCATGGATCGTGGTTACCAGGGGCTGTGTTAATTTGCTCAAGCAATGGAAATACATCTGGACCAGCTGCTGCAGCTAGTGCCCCATTTGGTTTCATTTGTAATCAAGTGTCCACTGGATTTCTATACAGGCCAATAGTCAAGTTGAATGAGGATATGGTAGGAATCAAAACTCTTCATTTTCATAAATGTTTAAGAGAATGTGTTGGAAACTCTCTGGCTCTCAAGTTTTTACTTTGTGAGAAAAATTTTAATTAGAAAGTATATTTCTTTAACAGGCATTGAGCTGTCTGATTTTTCTGTTCTGGCTTTTGTTTTGATCATTTGAGTTTTTCAAGGAATTTTTCCAGGACTTCTAAATTGTTAAATTTATTAATGTGAGCATTTCAGAGTACCATCCTGGTTCGTCTCGCTGCATGAAGGCCCTGCAATTCCATTCTCCTCCACTCTTAGTGGTATTTATTCTAATTTCTTCATCATTTTTGTCAGTTGTTGCCTTGTTCTGTTTTATTGGTTTTTTAAAATTGTATTTCTAATTTCTTAGTTTTGATTTATGGGGGATTTAATTTCCACCTCTTTTTACAAAGTGAAAACTGAGATCCTGAAATTTAGGAAATTAATTTCTCTTGTCCAATAGAAGCTAAATTTTGAGATGTATACTTTCTTCTAAGGACTGGCATAGTTGTATCACATACATTTTCTGTGCTATACATCACTATCATTCAGTTTGGAATATTCCCTAATTTACCTAGTGACGTCTTCAACCCAGGGTTATTTAAAAGTCTGCTGTTTCACTTCAGAACATTTGAACATGTCATACATACCTTCCTTTGTGTGTTCAGTTTAATTCCATTGTGATTACTGAGCTTGCTGTGGTAAATCTTGGCTTTTTGAATTTATTTAAACTTACTTTATGGGTTCATTGAACTATCTTTTCTGGGTGAGGTCTGTGCTCATAAAGAGAATCTTTATTCTTCCATTGTGTGTCCTTTGTGGTGCTGTAGATCAAACCTGGCCTTGCATATATATGATGGGCAGGTGCTCTCCTGTGGAGCCAGGTGCCTAGCCTCTGAGGGACGACTGTTATCAACAGCAGTTGACTGTTATCTGCCTGCTGTCTGCTGGGATCCAGTTCTATCAGTTACTGAGAGAGGCTGCCTCCCCCATACCTGGCTGGTTGCAGTTTATGCATGTTTAAATTCCTGTGATTAGATGGCTAAAGTTGAGAATTTAGTAAGAAATCAGTGACAGGTTTCTTACTAAAACATAACTTTTGGTTCTGTTTACGTTGTATGCTTCTTCATCATTTCACTTTCTACTTATCTCTGCCTCTGTAGGTCAGCTGATCTTGTCTAGACAGTGTTTGGCTCTCACTTTTCAGTGCAATAGTCTCCCTCACATGAGACATAACCACGAGCCTAATGGCAATCAACATCACATTTTTTTCTGTATTTACTGCATCTTTGTTTTATTCCCATTTCTGCCATTTTTAATAGGTACTTTCTAGTTCTCCATTAGTTATTCAACTGACTTTTTAGCTTTGTGTGTGTGTGTGTGTGTGTGTGTGTGTGTGTGTGTGTGTGAGCATGCACATGCTGTTGTTCTTGTTTATATTTGGCTTAACAAAAACTCCAGAAATTGCAAATTTTTTTGTAATTTTTTTTTCTTGAGACAGAATCTCATTATGTAGCTCTGGATAGCCTGAAAATCACAATGTAGACCAACTGGCCTCAGACTGGCAGAAATCTGCCCGCCACATCTCCTCAGTGCTGGGATTAAAAGTATGCACCACTATGGCTGGCTATGACTTAGTTTATCCCAACATATATGGAGTAATATGGCACAACTTCATGAAAATATGAGAACCTCAGCCAGGAAAATTTCATTTTTATCTCATTATCCTTCATGCCATTTTTGGACCTACCTACAATATATGTTCACACCTACTTATGAGAGAAGTCCTATGACAACATTATTTTTACTTTACATTCCTTTTTTAAAATATTATCTATTGAGTATGTGTGGACACACACACACACCACAGCACCTCTATAGGGTCACAGGACAGCTGATAGGGCTCTCTATTGGGTGTGTGTGGACACATACACCACAGCACCTCTATATTGCCAGAGGCTGGAGACTGGCTGGTAGGACTCTCTTCCTCCATGTGAGTTCCAGGGATGACCTGTGACTCAGATCATCAGACAGGCAAGAGCCCTTATCCTCTGAGCCATTAAACTGGCCCTGCCCTAACATTCGTTAGCCTGTCAAAGAAATCAGAGGAAGAAGATAAAACAGTTAAAGTTTACTTATCATATATATATACATATATATATTTAATAGCACTTCTATATGTTTGCGTTTTCATCCAGTGCTGGTTCTTTCCAGCCTTCTGCTCATTAGTCTTTCATAGTACAAATCTTCTGGTGTCACATTCTCACACGTTTTATTTATAATATTTATTTTACTCTTAATTATGAAGAATATTCTAAATTTAAAGTGTTTAATTCCTTCAGCACTTTAAAGGTTCTCCAGTCATCTACTGCATTCTCGTTCTTACCCCCTCCTCTCTCTTCCCCCTCTCTTTTGACAGGGTCCTGCTCTGTGACCCAGGCTGGCCTGGGACTCTAGATACCCCAGCCTCCATTTCCTGAGTGCTGGGGTAGGTTCTAACATGCCTGATAACAAGATGGTACGATTTTTGCTTAAATGTAGTTGTCTTCATTAGTTTGGGCTGTTATAGGTATTATTATAAGCTTGTGGCTTAAAATCAGACATCTATTTCTCACAGCTCTGGCAGTTAAGAAGTCCGAGTTCATAGGACTCTGCTGTCTGTCTGTTTTCAGTCTGCTGTCTGTCCACAATCTGCTGCCTACTGTCTGTCTGCTCTCTATTGTTTGCCTGCTTTCTGTCTGTTGTCTGTTTTTCTGTCTGCTGAGGACCTGCTTCCTGGTGTGTCCTCATGGGATAGAAAGAAAGCGAGCTTGAGCCGTGCCTTCTTCTTATAAGCACACTCATCTTGCACACTCATCTTGTTCTCACTAATAGTTCCAGCTTCACAACCCACTTACCTCCCAAAGGACCAGCTTAAAAGACCATCTCAAAGTACAGTATGTTTCAGCATGGAATTTGGAGAGGACACAAACATTCCAATCATAATAGGAGTGTTTCTTGGGATTTTGTTTATTGCTTATTTGTTGTCTTTATTTTGCTTTTAAAAAATATTGAATGTAAGGTTCTTTTTACAAGATAATTAGTTAATTAATTAATTTCAGATAGGTGGGTGCTTGGTGTGTACATCTGTACAGCATGTCTGTGCAATGCCAGCAGAGGGTGTGAGATTCTCTGAAACTGGACTTGTGGATGGTTAGGCTTGGAAGCTGATGCCATGCAAGTGCTTCGAATAAACCTGGGTTCCCTGAACAGCCAGTGTTGGCTCCTCCCCAGCTGCCTTCCCAGTCTCCCTTTGCTTTTCTTTATTATTGTTTCTTTACCTTTGCTTTTCAGACTTTGGCTGTGAAGTTCCTATAGCTCTTTTCCTGCTCTTGGATCTGTGAGTTGATATTGGTTACCACATTTGTGGAATTTGGGCTGGTGTTTTGTCAAACACCTTTTTCTGCTCAGTTCTTTCTTTCCATTCTTGGTGGAACTCCACAAATTCCTTGTTTCTTTTTTTGTTTTCTTGTTTTTTTTCAACTTCCCTTCAGGTTGGACTGTTTTCTACCTTTCTTCAAGGTGACTAGTCATATAATCTGAAGCTAAACACAACTAGTGAAGTTTTCATCTTATAACTACACTTGCGTTTTAGGGATTTCCATTTAGTGTTTTTTTTTTTTTTTAACTTGTTCCGTTTCTGTGCGGAGACCTCATATCTGTTTATTCATTTTAATCAAGTGTATTTGCAATATTTATTTAACAGTCCTTATCTAACTGTCTCAGCATCCAAGTTGTCTTACTTCCCTCTTTCCTTTACCGTTTTAGTTTGGGTCATAATTTTCCATCTCTTGCATGCCTGTTAGTATTTCATAGGGCGTATGTATGACAGGAACTCAAAGCTGTGTCCTGGAGTAGCCTGGGAAGTTTTATCCTTCCTCAGCCTGCCAGGTCCAGTCTTGTACTTTGTTGGGGCAGACCTAGTTTGGATGTTAATTTAGGATTGTCTGGGTTTTATGATGTAGTTTTATGTTATTAAGATCCTATTTCCAAGAACAGTTTGACTATAGTGTTAACTGAGTCCTAGACCATGACTGCAATATATCCCCAAAGACCATGTACCTCTGATGTGACCACTCATCTCACATCCCTGCAGCATCAATTTCCTAAGTCTCAAGAAACCTTGCTCTGAACGAGTGCATCTCAACCCTTACCGAAGACACACGATGAAACCTTCTCAGACTCTGCTGTGTCTCTCTGTGTAGGTGTCCCTGGAATCCACAGTCTCAGCAATTTTAGTGGTTAGAACTGTACTCTGGCTCCTTCTCCCTATGCCCTGGCAGGAACAGATCCTTGGGATAAAGTCTGGAAATGTCTCTTCTCTTGGTAGCTGTGGTCCTGTGGTGCCCATTAATTTTCATAAAACAGTTAACTTTGCATGTTTTTTAATGTTATAGTTCATTTCGATGACAGTGTAAGTCAGGTATAGTTATCTAGTTGGTGTGGGGAGCTGAATTCTCTAAATATATCTGACAATTATTGTGAAAGCATAAATGCTAATATGCAATGCTTGCAGTAAGACTAAACTTCTATAAAAAGCTCTTTTGTGATCTTTAGTGATGGCTTTAAAAAATCAAATATTATAATTCATTTACTTATAGCTATTGGGTCACTTCTGAATCACATATGAGAGCCACCACCAAGTCACAGAAACCTGAGTCACAAGGAACCTATCCATACCTAGGGCATAGGCAATGTAATTTCCTTCCAATAACCTGAATTAAGAGGCTCAGTAATTGTGTTCAGATGGTAATTGATGTTTAGCTACAAAATCATGTAGAGTTGGCAATGGAGTGGACTTTAGAATGAGCCAAAGTTATAAATAGCTGTGGCTATAGGAAAGAATAATCATTTGTAAGCAATCTGTAGAGTTCAAAGTAGATGCAGAGAACAAAACAAATACTCTAGAAGTGTGTGGGGGGGATGCAGAATATTGTCCTAATAAGTCTTCATAGTGCTTCTAATGTTTAATCCCAAGAAGCGCCTACTATATCTTTCAAGAATTTTAATTTGCTTTGATATGATTTGAGTAGGTGTTCCTCACCCACCCCTAGCCCACCCGTTACAGAAGAGTACATGCTAAGCAGGGCTGTATCCTAGAGGAAAGATACTGGGAGAGCAGCATAGAACTGACCCCAGCTATTGAGGTCAAAGTAGACTTCACTGAAGGATATAGACTTCAGGTGTATCTGCACACAAAAAGGAGCCAAGTCATGTCTGTGTAGCCTTTAGATGCTCCAGAAGTACTCTTGGGAGTCCAAATCATACAATCTTTGTAAAAAAAAAAAATCAAATAAGCAAATGAACAAAAACTTCTCTTACTTTAGACTGCATTCTGTTTCCCCATCATTTATTGTTTATCTGCTTCTTGTGTGAATGCTGAACTATCTTGTCCTTCAGCAGCTTTCAGGATTTAGGCCACTATATCTTTTTTGGGGAGGGGGTTATTTCCCCAAATATTCATGTACTGGAGACTTGATCTTTTTGCAGAAGTGTTCAGAGGTGGGGCCTTTGAGATGCGCTTGGATGGTGAGGGCTCTAACCGCATCAATACTGATCCATGCACCATTTCATAGCTGAATGGCATATTCCAGAGTAATGGGGCCTAACTATAGGAGGCATGTCTTTGCTGAGAGTCTCCCTTTGAAGGGCATGCTGGGTCCCCAAGCCTCCCCTCCCCTCTCTCTCTCTCTCTCTCTCTCTCTCTCTCTCTCTCTCTCTCTCTCTCTCTCTCTCTCTCTCTCTGCTTTCTGGCTGCCTTGGAATAAGCAGTTCTATCTGATTGAATCTTGCTGCCATGAAGCCCCACCTCCCCACAGGCCCAAGCTGGTGGTGCTAAGCGACTAAGACCTCTGAAAATAACAGGAAGACAAATCTGCCTTATTTATGCTACCTTTCCTGACTGTTTTGTCACGGCAATAGAAAGCTAACTGTCACCGGTTTCTATGCTATGCCAGGCGAAGAGCTGTAGTTCAAACTTAAGAAAGCATGCTGTCAACGTCTATGGAATTAGTTGTATTTTCACGTCTTCCTGGCTGATTTTCTACATCTCTTTTATGCCTCTCAGACATCAACCATGCTAGGTTCACAGTAGCAGTAAAGGAGAATCCCAACCCTGGGTCTTCATTCTATCTTTCCTGATTCCCTGGTGGCCTCCCAGTGTCTTGCTTCATTTCTCCAGTCTGTAGAGCCAGCACTGAAGGTCTTAGTCCTTTACTTCATCTCAAAATATCATTATGGAAACTAATGAGATCATATTCATAAGAGGATTTGATTTCTTTGTTGTTGCAACACATCAAAGAATGAAAATCCATCCAGCAATTGTTGCCATAATAATTATAGTAAACAACAGAATATCTAAAGAAAGAGGCAGTTCCCCACTTTTTCTGTAATTGTAAAGGCAAGAAGATGGTGTAAAAGCAGAAGTCAGCCTGGGTGTGACTTTCCTTTGGAGGTGGGGGCAGCAGGAACATCTTGGGAGTTCCTCATCTACTCTGTGGCTGCATCCCCTTCGCTAGCCTCCGGAGAAAGTACCTTAGTAGCATCTTCTTGTTGTGTGTGTCTGGGGGTAGGGGTGGTAAATGGCGACATTTGGTGTAAGGCAGTACAGATCAGTTTGAACAACCACTTGCTGTACCTGATCTTAGATTAGAAGCCAGACCAGAACAATATTAAATTTGAAATACTCAGTGAAATAAGAGCTGCGTTCTTGCAGGTCCTGGATGATCTGTGCTTGTGTGCAGAGAACATTCTGACATGCTGTGGCAGAGGTCTCAGGCCCTCCTGCATGAGTGCTAATGTTCGCCTGGAAAGGAAAAGCTGGGGCCAGGAGGCAACCAACATTCATAAAAGTAATTAATTGTTCTACTTTTTAATGGTCTGGCAAGACTGCCTTTTTTAAAAAATGAATCACACAAACGGGACCATGATGCCAGACAGATTGTCCACTGGGACTTAAAAGCCTGGTTCCTGCTATAAATCATGATAATGAGTTCATTTTTAAGCTGGTTTATGAAGTTGAGAAGTGTGGTGTCACGTTATTTTTTTCCCTAAATCTCTCGCTGCCTCGAATGCTTTTCAGAATTCAGAGGCTAACATTTCCTTTCAAAACCTCCTTCCAACTTGAGAGGCTGTTGTTTTACCAATCAGGTCTCTCTCTAAAGATGTTTTTAGTGCATGATTTCATGACTCAGCTTAAACCGAACAACACTCCATTGTTAGCTTTGCTTTCACACCAGCGTTATTGACAAGCTCTGCCTAACTCTTGGGAAAAGGTCTGTTGTCCGACGAAGCTACTATGGAAACCTGATCCAGGCTGCTTAGAAGCCTAAGGCCTGCCCTCTTGAATCTGGAAGAATTTCCAGGCCAGTCAAACTCAGCTCAGAAAATATTCATCAGGGCAGAGGGTATAGCTTGTTCACACCATTTCACTTTTCATCTCAAATCAGCTGTGCAAATAGACTCACTGGCCCAGGGTGAAGGCAGTACTGCCCGAGGGGTCACTGGGAACCATGAGGTCTCATTTATTTTATTTTTGCATTATTCTGACTAGACGGGGACAGGACATGGAGAAACAAGAGCTTGGCTTCTTAAAAAGAAAAAATTTAAAGCAATTCTCCCCTTGAAAACTGATCGGTAGAAAATAGTGTAGCTAACTGCTCCACACCAGTAAACAGATCCTGTGGGCTTGAAAAAAGAGGCCAAAAATACAGTGATGTTTTTTCACTCTCCCATGAGACCCCTTCCCTTCTTTAGAAACTAACCTGAAAAGAAGGAGAATACTGTACAAGATGAAGAAGGACTCTCTGCTAGTGCTTCGGATCCTCACCTGCCATCTCTGGAGAAAAGTACAAGCATGTTCGCACTGTCTTGTGAAGGTCTTCGCTACTTTTTCTTAGGCATTTTCTTGTTCACTGTTGGGTTAGCCTTTAAAAGACAGAGGCAGTCTTTGCTGCCATTATTTTTCACGTGTAAATCTCACCTCAGTAAAATAAGTATTACAAAATGTACCATGTGGTTATTCATCATTGACAATGACGCCTATGTTTTTCCTCCACTCCTTTGCTCTAGTTATATATATATGTGTGTGTATATATATAGAGAGATAGCTGATGTCATCAATGTTGTTACAAAACAAACAAACAAAACAAAAACAAAGAAGAAAGAGGAGTTTAACATCCCAGTATCATTTTGTCTTCTTCCAGTGGACAGGAACTGCTCATTCCAAGCCCAAGAGACAAAGTTGGGATGGCTTAGACTTTCTCAGATTTTTTTTTAGGGAAAATGAAGTTCTTCTCAAACCCTAGATTTCATGATAGAGTCAAAAAAAAGCCCAGGACCTCAGGGAGGTGATGAGATTCCCTAAGACTCAATGAGAGGCAGATTCTGGGGCTGGCTTATAAAATCATTGACTGATTCAGTCAGCAGTCTTTATTGTCTATCAGAGGGTGTTCCAGATGTTGGGGTACACCATTAACCAAAAAAGACAAAGGTTCCTGCTGTCCCTGAACTTAAATTCCAGTGGGAGCAAACAGTAGAGAAAGAATAAATAGATAGATAGATAGATAATAGGGTGGGAGGGGGTAGAGTGTTAGAAGACATGGTCCTAGTGTTTATAAGGAACACCAGAATAGAGCCCCTTGAGTGGTAGAATTCTGGGGTGCCCTGAAGGGAGTGTTAGAGCTCGCTATCAGGATAGTGGGAAAAAGCATCCAGATGGAAGGGGCAGACTGGACAGAAGCCTTACACAGCAGCCTGTGGTGCATCTGAGGATACAGAGGCCAGAGGCGCTGGGCAGAGCAAGCAAGGCTGAGAGAATAGGAGAGGGTGTCTGAGGTGATTAAATGGTGCAGAGTAAGAAGAGACTGCAGCCCTGTGAAGACTCTGACTTTTACTGGGCATGAACTGGACCTTGATCAGCCTTTGAGAAGCATCGTTTCAGCTGCTCTAACAATAGACCCTCCAGGGTGAGGATGAAGCAGAGACCAGTAGGAAATGATGTATTGCCTCAGGGCACAGAGGTCAGAGCCATGGAGGGAGAGAGAGAGTGACAGGGAGAGCTGTGCATCAACCCTAAAGGGAAACCAACATCTCTTTGATGGGTGGTGAGTGGGTGAGCGCCTCTATCTCCAGAATACCATGGAGAACTTGAGCCTGGGAGAAAACATCTCATTGTCCAGCGACACGGCCTATGAGCTGCCGCAGCGTTGATGGGAATGGCAGCTTCATTCTTGTTGGCTCGACTTGGTCCACACCCATCCTGGACTTCTGTTTAGTCCTCACTGTTTCTCTTGCTGACTATGTGGCCCCAGACACCAGCCGAATAATACCCAAGTTACTCTTTACAGCCCACTTATTCATCCTGGAAAGTAGATACACAGCATGCGCTGGCAATTGTTAAACTGGGTGCTGAGCCTCGGAGTCTGGGTCTCAGGCTTTGGCTACTCAGCCATGCTGGGATATCTGTCTAGTGCCCCATGATGGGCTTAATCCAGTCCTGCCAGCAACGGACTCTCAGAAAGAAATGATTTAGATCTATTTTATAGATGGGGAAACCAGGGCTCATGGAGCTGTTGAGACTGCATATGAGTCAGTGGTGAGCTGAACTCTTAAATATGTCTGGCCCATTCTACTCTCTAAAATTGTTCTGTAAAAGTCTAGGAAATAACTGCTTAGGCTTCTGAAGATCTTGTAGTCTTTATCAGAATGACTCTATGATTGCAAAGGGACAGTCACTGCAAATGCATAACCAGACAAGCACAGAACTGTTCCACTATGACTATTTATGGACATTGAAATTTGAATTTCATGTAATGTTCTTTCTTTCTTTCTTTGAGACCAGGTTTCTCTGTATAGCTCTGGCTGTCCTAGCACTGCAGACCAGGCTGGTCTCCAGCTTAAAGATCTGCCTGCCTCTGCTATCCAACTACTGGGAGCAGAGGCAGGCACTTAGCATCCCGGCTTATGTAATTTTCATGTTATGAAATATTCTTTTGATTTTTCTCCAACAACTTAAAAGTATAATCACCACTCTTAACTCAGACACTATTTAAAAAGCACAGGCTGTAGGCTCCTGTCCTTAGGAAGAGTTGAGAATTTTCTGAAACAGTGTGTCAATAAGGGTCTGGTCTCATTACTATAGGATTTGGAGAAGAGGAAACAAGCCCACAGGAGATGTGATAGCCCAGAGCCTCAGTGACCACTGGATTGCCATGATTTACTTCCTTTTGGCTCTTTCTTCCTCTGCCTGCTGTCTGTGGAGGGTAACCACATCCCAGGACCTTCCCGGGGTTCATCCTGGCCTTTAGTGTGCTTAGTTCAGGCTTCTTAGAGGGAAAAAATCCTCCACACCAGGTTCCACATCTTTCAGGAGCCCTAGCTTCAGTGTGAACAAAGGAATTGTGTCTCCCTACAGTCTGCCCTGACTGTAGCCATTTCAGCATTTTCCTGTTGCTCACGCAGAACGAACGTGGCCTGTCCACACAGCTTTTCTAACCAGTTAGTTTATGGTGAGGGATCCTCAGCTGGTAGTGGCTGAGAACCTGCAGCTCCTGCTGGATTAGAATCTATCCATGATGGTGACAATGATGAAGAGTGACCACGGCATTTCTGATTCCACACTAATTGCAAATCTCAAAGCCAATATAGATAGCATGGTTTTTTTGTCTTGTCCTATTGTGTGTCATAAATTAAAGTTTTGTTGTTGTTGTTGTTTGCTGGTCTGTTGGTTTCATTGGGTTTTTGATTTTGGTCAAATCGACTGATTAAAATCATCACATGCAATAATCTAATGAACCTCCTATTTCTGGTGCAGGGTCCCTCAGAAGATAAGTGAACATCCCTGAAGAATGAAGAAGAACAATGTTTGGGCAATCAATGGCCCAATCCTTCTAGGAGCTGAGCTGCAAGTCAAGTGCCTTCTGGGTTGCACTCAGTATGATGTCTGCTCCTCATCCTAGCTTTAGTATCCCAGAGACAGCACCGGCTCATTGGGAGAAGCTGAAGAGTTGGGAGCTGATGATCTTGAGGATTCCCTTGTAGGGAAGGTGGAATTTTGGAGAACTCTAGGGCAATGATGCTGTAACTGTTATGTGGCTTAGTACACACTGGGGATGAGAGGGGATAAGGGGCCAAGGGAGAAGACATAAAGCAATTCTGGAATGCTGAGGGCAAGGTCCAGGTCTTCCCAGGGCTGACACTGAAGTTCTGGTAGCCTCTCTACTTTCAGTTCTTGCCTCCAGGAGGTTCTACAACTAACATTCCAGTGCTCAGACTTTTGTAGTATCCTTTCTGTGAAATCCTTTTATTTGCGCTTGCTTGCACTGGTATCCCTGCCAGCCAGGGACCCACAACTAACACAAACATCCAGTCACCTGCTCATTCTAGAGACTCTGGTTCCTAAGTGCTGGGTCCTGGTCATTGTTCCCACAGAGTTTGCATCTGGAGAGGGAATCAAAGATGCTAAACAGGTGAATATACAATTTCTCGGATGCTGAGAAGTACATGGGAAGAATTTGAGAATCCAAGGAAGAGTGAAGAAAGGATAGAACTTCTCACTGTCAAGACTGGAGGATTTTACAGTTAAAAGAACCAATCTCCTGCATACGTGCAGGAAACATAAAAAGCACAGGGGCAGAGAAGCCTCGGAACACTGGAGGGGTGGATGTGCTAGTATAGCATGGCATGTGTTCAATGTTTCCATCAGACCATGCTTCATAGGTCTGAGTCAGCCAGCTCAGTCAGTCAGTCAGGCTGTGTGGCTGTGACACCAGTAGACGACATAGCAGAGATGCTAAGATCTTTCAGACTTTTATCCATTCCTCAACCCTTTTTGACCCCTACTGTAGGCCAAGCATCCTAAAAGGTCCTGGACTGAGGAATCGGACATGGATCTTCTGTCTTCAAAGGCTTTAAATTTCCCTCCAGCCTCTGACACTGAAGTAGTCTCTAGTGTGTGCTTTCTGTATTTTGGAAGTGAGACAAATGTGTGAGGAGAAGTGGAGTGAGGAAGTCATATGCTTGCTTCCTGGGGCCAACATAGAATGGCAAGGTTGAAATAAGACCTTCAAGATGTCTTTATCTGCCTCTGCCTCTGTGAGGGAGTAGCCCAAGTTGTCTGGAAGTGCAGCCCTCTCTCCTGTGCCTGGAAGAAACCCAAATGAGAAATTTCCATAGCCGTGTTTGGCAATGTCTTGTTCGATTCCAACACTGAACTTGTGCATTTCTACTTCTAAAGCTCCCCCCCACCACTCCCAATTCTATGCTACTACCAAAAATGTCACAGGTGACCCAGTTCCTTCGTTCAAATGTTATTTTTAGTAGATGTCAGCAAAGGATGGGTATCATTGCCAGGCTCAGAGCAAATTCCCTGCATGTGCTGCTTCTTTTCATCTGCACCACCCATGGAGGAAATGAGTGACACTCGGCCAGTCTCACACCAGAAGATGATGTCTGCCTGAGACCCAAAATAGTCAGGCTTCAGCCAAAGGATGCCCGTATCTTTTCTCTTCCAAAGATATCAAAACTATCCCCAAATTAAGTTCCTCAGTACATAATAACTCTTCTAAGTAATGGACCCAAATGCAATTTATCATTTCCCAAGAGACTGAAATAACGCTAATAACTATAATTTAGATACAACTGCTCCTCAGATTTACAATCAGTCTAACAGCCTGGTTGTTTCTGGGTCTTCTGTGAAGTCTTTAGGAC
The DNA here is from genome assembly GCA_004025045.1 of Sigmodon hispidus. Taxonomy (NCBI): domain Eukaryota; kingdom Metazoa; phylum Chordata; class Mammalia; order Rodentia; family Cricetidae; genus Sigmodon; species Sigmodon hispidus. The sequence continues at coordinate 2,355 of PVIH01019106.1, read as the reverse complement.
TGACCTGTGACCTTTTACAGAAAATGCATGGAAATGAAGTATTAGCAGATCTCACATTGTGTTATTGTGATAGGCACTCGCCTCTGCCAGTCTGTTACTGGTCACTGTATGAGTGTGCACACAGATGTGTTAGTGTGTGTGTGTGTGTGTGTGTGTGAGAGAGAGAGAGAGAGAGAGAGAGAGAGAGAGAGAGAGACAGAGAGACAGAGAGACAGAGACAGAGACAGAGACAGAGAGACAGAGAGAGTGATTTGGAGAATATAAGTTGTGACTGTCTCCTAACAGTGAATTTCCATTTATCTATTCTTTTGTTCTTACAAATCAGGAAAGGTAAAAAGAAAGTTATTGCAATTGTCAGAAGCCCTTAATCTTTTGTCAAAGTTTCAAAGAAAGGTTATTGGAGATAGCATGTAGGATGCGACTAAGGCTATTGCTTTCTTTGGCTAGAATGGACAGTAATCTGAAGAGAACATGGCTCATCCCTGCACAGGCACCTGAAGTCAGAGATGCAGCCAGCTTCCCACAATTCCTCACACCTGAGGCCAGCTGACCTCTCAGTGTTTGATGTAGGCCACATGGTAAGATGGTGTGAGTTTGACTCCAGGAAAATTACTATGCAGGATATGACTCAAAGGGCTGGGCCCACTGATGAGAGAAACACTATATGCCATAATGACTAAATGACAATATATTGCCAACATTTTGTGTGTGTAAATAAAATCTCTAGCCTGCTGTCTCTGTTAGATGGAAGGTCTTTTATTTTATTTTGTTTTAAAAATTATTTTTATTGTCTTTATTTCATGTGTCTTTCTGTGTGAAGATATGTGCATATGAGTATAGGTGAGACACATGATATGGGTGCTGGAAACCAAAGTCTGGTCCTCTGGAGGAAAAATAAGTGCTTTTAACTGCTGAGCCATCTCTCTATGGCTCCCAATAGCACCTAGCTCCTTATGATGTGCTGTACATGAGATGGCATATGTAAAGGGCTTGGCATAAGATCCCTTTGTGGAAAAGGAATTAGCCCATTTTTTTTGTTGCTATGGCAGGATATTGGAGACTGGGTGAATTATAGAGAAAAGTTGATTTTGATTGTTAGTTCTGAAGGCTGGGAAATTCAGTGCTTTATCTAGGGAGGCCTTGTGCAGTATCATGATGAAGCAGGAGAACAGTGGAAGGTCAAACCAATTGTCAGATAGAAGCATCTGTGTAGACAGAGGGGAAGCCTCCAAGGTGTACTTTATAGCCCTCCCCTCCAAGAGGTCACCAGTCCAGAACTCTGAGAGCGAGAACTCTGCCCTCTAGAAAGATATTATAGGTCCCATCTTCCAATACCACTACATTAGCATTGATTTCAGTGAGCCTTTGCATGAATAAACAAAATCCTAGCCCCAGAAAAATAAGCATTCAATAAACACTAGCTATTGTTATCTGGCACAATTTGTTTCTGTAGATAATAATAGTACACAAGTGGCTGGAAACATTAAATGATATAATCCAACAAATAAGTATTAATGAAAATAACCCAGAGACTAAATCATTCTAGAAGTGCAACCAATGCTAGCTATGATAATACTGATAACGATGAAAAATAGCCAGAGAGGCAAAGTACCTATCCCCAGTTCACCAGGGGACTTGGAGTTTGTATTACAGTGAGCTAAAGTCTGGTTGTGAAGACGGTCCTCTGAAAGTCTGTTTTGTTTCATTTGGCATCAGAAGACAACATTCTCATATTTGAAAACGTGCTTTGCCTTACCTCGGGGAATATATGTTTTTATGGAACCACCTTTTTAATAGAAATCCGTTTCTTGGTTGGGGTGTAGCTCAGTGGTAGAGTGCTTTCCTTACAGGTACAAAGCCCTGGGTTCAATCCCCAGCCCTGAAAAAACAGAAGACAAGTCCGGTTCCTATATTTCCTTTATATCATGAAATCACCATTTTTTTTTTGCATTCTGAATAACTTGATTGGTCATTCTTCATAGAGGAAGAGAGTTTATCATATCTGGGAAGGTACTAAGTACCATAGCAGTAGGAAGATGCTGAGTACCATATCAGTAGGAAGGTGCTGAGTACCACAGCAGTAAGAAGATGCTGAGTACCACATCAGTAGGAAGATGCTGAGTACCACATCAGTAGGGAAGGTGCTGAGTACCACAGCAGTAGGGAAGGTGCTGAGTACCACATCAGTAGGGAAGGTGCTGAGTACCACATCAGTAGGAAGGTGCTGAGTACCACAGCAGTAGGGAAGGTGCTGAGTACCACATCAGTAGGGAAGGTGCTGAGTACCACATCAGTAGGAAGGTGCTGAGTACCACATCAGTAGGGAAGGTGCTGAGTACCACAGCAGTAGGGAAG
>PVIH01019105.1:12478-36493 GCA_004025045.1 Sigmodon hispidus | reverse complement strand
TTTTTTTTTTTTTTTTTTTTTTTTTTTTTTTTTTTTTTTTTTTTTTTTTTTTTTTTTTTTAAAACTTTATTTATTTATTTGCCTGGAACTGGAACTACAGACAGTTGTTAGCTGCCATGTGGGTGCTGGGAATCGAACCCGGGTCCTCTGGAAGAGCAGAGGGTGCTCTTAACCGCTGAGCCATCTCTCCAGCCCCAGTAACAGACATTTTCAACAATAATTTTAAATCACTGAAGAAAGAAATTGAAGAGGATATCAGAAAATGGAAAGCTCTCCCATGTTCCTGGATAGGTAGGATTAACATAGTAAAAATGTCAATTATACCAAAGGCAATCTACAGATTCAATGCACTGCCCATCAAAATCCCAACACAATATTTTTTGGATCTTGAAAGAACAATACTCAATTTCATTTGAAATAACAGGAAAGTAAGAATTGCCAAAACAATTTTACTCAACAAAAGAACCTCAGGAGGTATCATCATCCCAGACTTCATGTTACACTATAGAGCTACAGTAATAAAAATAGCCTGGTACTGGCATAAAAACAGACCTGTGGATAAATGGAATAGAAGTGAGGATCCAGACATTAACTCCAAAACCTATGAACACCTGATCTTTGACAAAGAGGCCCAAAATATTCAATGGAAAAAAGATAGTATATTTAACAAATAGTGTTGGCATAGCTGGATGGAAGTGTGTAGAATAATGCAAATAGTTCCAAACCTGTCACCTTGCACAAAACTCCAATCTGTGTGGACCAGAGACCTCAACATAAACCCAGCCACTTTGAACTTGATAGAAAAGAAAGTGGGAAATACACTTCTACGAATTGGCACAGGTGACCACTTCCTAAATACAATACCAGTGGCACAGACACTAAGACCAACAATCAATAAGTGGGATCTCCTGAACCTAAGAAGCTTCTGTAAAGCCACAGAAACTGTCATTAGGACAAAATGACAGCCTACAGAATGAGAAAAGATTTTCATCAACCCTACAAGTGATAGAGGACTGATCTCTAAGATATATAAAGAGCTCAAGAATTGAGAGCCCAAAACCTTGAATAACCCTATCAAAAAATGGGGTTCAGATCTAAAAAGGGAATTCTCAGCAGAGGAAATATGAATGGCTGAAAGGCACCCAAAAAAGTGCCCTTCATCTTTAGCCATCAGAGAAATACAAATCAAAACAACTTTGAGATACCACCTAACACCTGTTAGATTGTCTAAGATAAAAGGCACAGATGACAGCCTATGTTGTAGAGGATGTGGAACAAGGGAGACACTCTTCCATTGTTGGTGGGAGTGTAAGCTTGTTCAGCCACTTTGGAAAGCAATATGGCGGTTTCACAGAAAACTGAGAATCTCCCCACGGACTCAGCAATACCACTTCTGGCTGTATACCCTAAAGAGGCACATTCACACTCCAAAGGTATTAGCTCAACTATGTTCATAGCAGCATTATTTGTAATAGCAAGAACCTGGAAACAGCCTAGATGTCCCTCAACTGAAGAATGGATTAACAAACTGTGGTACATCTACACAATGGAACAATACTCAGCAGTAAGAAAAATATGTTATTCTAAAATTCACAGGCAAATGGATGGATTTGGAGAATATCCTTCTAAGCGAGGTATCACAATCCCAGAAAGATAAGCAGGGGATGTACACACTCATTAGTGGTCTCTAAACAAACAAACAAGAAAATAACCCAAGTATGCCCAAACGGCAGACCACAACCACTGAACATCTTGGGATCAGAAATACCCTGGACTGTCCCTTCGAATCCCACTCCAACTATAGGAACACCTGACTCACTCTTGAGGGAGGGTGGACAAAACTGAATTTGGCCAGGAGTAGAGACTGATCCAAGCATTATTGGGTCAGTGGGACCATAGGACTGTCTGCTCCCTTCCCAGGGAGGGGATGGGGAGTTGTGGAGAAGTAAAATAACCTGATGTGGTGGGAGGGGGAAGGGACCTTGAATAAGGATATACAGGGATGGAAAAAAAATTCAGAGGGAAAGCTGAACACAAAGTAAATATATGTGTAGCAATCTTATTTGCATTATCACCCTTGATAAGTCATGCTTATGATTTTTATCTTCTTTATAGTTATTGTTATCTTTTCAGCATTTTAAATTCATTTTACTGTTTTTTGATAAATACAAAATAAACAAAGAAGAAAATAGAAAAAAAAAAAAGAATTGAGGATCAAAACATTAATCCAGGAACCTATGAACACCTGATCTTTGACAAAGATGACCAAAATATTCAATGGAAAAAAGATAGTATATTTAACAAATGCTGTTGGCATAGCTGGATGGAAGTGTGAAGAAAAATGCAAATAGATCCGAGTCTGTCACCCTGCACAAAACTCAAACCCAAGTGGACCAGAGACCTCAACATAAACTCAGCCACTTTAAACTTGATAGAAAAGAAAGTGGGAAATACACTTCTCCAAATTTGCACAGGCACTTCCTAAATATAACATCAGTGGCACAGACACTAAGAGCAGCAATCATTAAGTGGGATCTCCTGAACCTAATAAGCTTCTGTAAAGCCAAGGACAGTGTGAATACAACAAAACGACAGCCTACAGAATGGTAAAAGATTTTCACCAACCCTACAAGTGATAGAGGACTGATCTCTAAGATATATAAGTAACTTAAGATTCTAGAGCCCAAAACCTGGAGTACCCAATCAAAAAATGGTGTTCAGATCTAAAAATGGAATTCTCAGCAGAAGAATTACGAATGGCTGAAAAAATGCTCATCGTCTTTAGCCATCAGAGAATTGCAAATCAAATCAACTTTGTGATACCACCTGACACATGTCAGATTGGCTCAGTTAAAGGACACAGAGGACAGCCTATGTTGGAGAGGATGCAGAGCAAGGGGAACACTCCTCCATTGTTGGTGGGAGTGTAAGCTTGTTCAGCCACATATAATGCAGTATTGTGGTTTCTCAGAAAACTGAGAATCAATCTCCCCACGGACTCAGCAATACCACTTCTGTGTGTATACCCTAAAGACGCACAGTCATACTCCAAAGGTATTAGCTCCACTATGTTCATAGCAGCATTATTTGTAATAGAAAGAACCGGGAAACAACCTAGATGTCCCTCAACTGACGAATGGATTAACAAACTATGGTACATCTGCACAATGGAGTGCTACTCAGCAATAAGAAAAAAAATGATATCCTAAAATTTGCAGGCAAATGGATGGACTTGGAGAATATCCTCCTGAGCAAGGTATCACAAATTCAGAAAGATAAGCAAGGGATGTACTCACTTATTAGTGGTCTCTAAGCAAAGAAACAAACAAGAAGAAAGCAAACATGTCCAAGCTGCAAACCATAACCATTGAACAGCTTGGGATCAGAAACACCCTGGACTGACTCCTTGGATCCCACTCTCTTTAGAGGACCACCTGACTCACTCTTGAGGGGGAACAGAATACTGGATCTGCCAGGATTTTGACTGCACTAAACAATATTGCATCAGCGGGACCATGTGACAGTCTGCTGCCTGCCCAGGGAGGGGATTGGGAGTTGTGGAGAAGAAAGAATGACCTGATGTGGCTGGTGGGGAAAGGGACCTTGAATAAGGATATACAAGGATAGAAAGTGTGACTTCTTTGAAAAAGAATAAATAAATAAATGAAAAAAAGGAAAAAATAGTTCATTCTATATTCCCATGATGATCATACAATATTCCTATAGATTAACAAATGGCATGCTATCAAATATTCATTGATATGCCTTAGGTGAAAACATGAGTTGAGATTCTCTAAATATACATATTCAGAAATTTTAAGTGCTTTTTTCTTATGATGTTTTTATTATTTTAAAGTAGGCATGATGCCTTTTATTTGAAGAATTCTGACTTTATCAAGAATTACAGCAGCATTTGTTCAAAGCTGTAGTTAGCTCTGTCTAGAGAAATGCTTTTCTTCTGTCTCTTTATTTCTTATTTAGTACAATACTATTTAAATTTTTGAATGGGACTTATGTAACACTCTAGCTCTGTGTGTTGAAATTAAATTTTATTTTTAAGCTCTTAAGTGAAAAATATTACCAAGTGTGGTAAAGAAATATATGATAGAATTGGGTTCATCCCTATGCTTCTGCACAAAGTATTTTTTTAATATTAAATGTCATACAAATAGAATAGCTTCCTGACAAATAAAAATATGTTTCTAAGGCATGGCATTCTTAGGGACCATTTCCTGGTCCCCAGGTTCTGACCTGAATCCTCAGACAGTTCAACATATCTTCTTTGTAGAGTTATTTTGGTTAAGTAATTTATACTTAGCATAGTTTAACTTCACTTTTTAACTTGAATCATTTAAATTGTGACAAAACTCTCTTTGAAAATACAAAAATGCTAGTATAAAAATGAATGCTCCTTTCAATTACAGAGAAATATTTATATATCACAAGTTCTCTAACAGAAGAAGATCCCCCACAATTTGTTTTTAGTAAGAAGTCACTGATAATCTATACTTGCTTGTCACTAAAATTTTTCCTAATATTTTTTATATCCAATGTACACACCCCTTATTTAGGTTGTTTGATATATTAAGAATAATTGGATTTCCAAAAGCATATCCAGTTCTTATTCCAGAACATTATCTCCCTCACATAAATCTCTCCCCTTCTAATGAACAGCTGTTTAAAATACCCCTTTTAAATGGGGATTTACCTTCCTTAGATAATGCTTGTGTAGAATGTTTTATGTTTTAGTAACAAAAAAATGTACAATTATTGTTGCTAAATAGCATGTTCTTTTTTAAAATTTCAATATTACTTCAATGAAGCTGTAAATCACATATATACCTTAACTTGATAAAGGAAGATGCCATGTGCACAAGGTGCAAAATAGAAATGCATACTTATTATTTTCATAATGATTTTGTAATTAAAATAATTTTTTAAAAATACTGACTCTGATAACTTCGAGATAAGAAAATAGCTTCTGATAAAGAGTATATGTTTTTTAAATAAAATGTTTTAGATTATATAGGTAAGCAGGAAGAGTAGGCCTTTGATGAATTCCAATGAAACTTTTTGATATTTTGATAGGACAAACTGTAAGCTATATAAACAAGAAGATATGTTTTATATATCATATATATATATATATGATAGTCAAGAAATGACAGTGAAGTAAAGGAGAGGGTAAAAGAGCAAGACACATTTTTGCATGGTCTACAAAATATATCTTTTAATTTAATTCCACTGGGAAGAATGAAGTTTCTGGCCCCAGATTAGCCCCAAAATCCAGACCAGAAGTCCCAAGTAATCACAAAGGGTTATATATTAATTATTTTCTGTTTGTCCTACAGCTCAGGCATATTACTTGCTAACTCTTACCCTTAAACTAAGCCATGGTTAGCCAAGTGGATTTGAACATTTTCCCAGAGCAGCATTTTTATCTTCTTTCCTCTGCATCTGCCCAGAATCTCTGCTTTGCTCTTCTTCCAAAGTTTTCTTACTCTGATAGTCTCACCCATACATTCTGTCTGCTTCTGTCTAGTCAGCATTTTACTAAACAAGTAGGAAGAACAAATATTTACAATGTTTAAAAGCATAATCACACAGAATTTCCCCTTCTTTAATTTTAAGACAAAATACTCAAATCTAATCTCTTTTGTATAGCTTTTTGTCTCACCATTATCCATAATGGTTTGTAAGTAAAGTTATACATCTATAATTCATTTAGGTGGAAATTGTTCACATAGATTTTTAGAGTGCTTTTCACTGAATATGCATGGTAATTATCTTATGGGGATCTCCCCAATATGTAAGATTATGGTCAAGAATGGAGTAGGCAGGGAAGCTAGATTATTTTAGCCATAACCCTTGCCCTTTTCTGGATTCAGAATTCAGATCAAAATGCAACAGAGGTACCCTAAAATTTGAATTATGTGATTTATATGTCCTTATGTAAGATTTTTCAGGAGGTCTTCCTTGATCAAACTTTACTGTTTTAACCTGAAATAAATCTACAACCTTTCATTTTCTGTGCAAGTAAAAAAAAAAAAAATCTTCCTCAAAGTAACATGTCTTTTAACTTCAATTTTGAAATCAAGGTATTTATAAAATATATAAGTTGGATTAATCCACTAGCATTTATAATTAATTTTCTATTAGCAGATTTTCCCCCTTTCTCAGCAAACAATTCAAAGTAAACATAACATACAGTATTCAGGTTCTCTATGTATATTTTACTTCCATGTGGCATATATATATATATATATATAAAACATTTACCTTTTTAAAAAACATTATCCCCTTTTTTCTATTTTCTCCGAAGCCTACATATATTTTTAAACACAGTGTAAATAGTTTAGAGGATTTTTTGTGTTTTTCTTTAGTCTAATTCTTTCTTTACTATATATCTATTTCTTTACTCTTTCTGATCACACTTTTAATCTGTTAAATTGTGGCTCGTATTAAAGGCTTGGCTATGGCATCTGAATTTATCCAACTCCATGTAGCTCCATGATGTGTGAGAGCTTACCTTCATGGGAGATTTACTGTCAGGAATTACATTTACCATGTTTACTCTAGGAAATTTTAGAATTTTTATTGTCACCATGTAGAACACCACTGCCCCCTGCATATAAATACCATTTAAGTGTTTGGAAACAGAACCTCTTAAAGAAATTATACATTATTTGCCACTAACACTGAGTCAGAAATCATCTTCTAAAAGAGTTATATCTCTGCTTGCTATCAGAAAACAGAGCCTTCCTAAGAAAATATTGCTACTAAGAAACTGGTTTTCTTTTGATCTGTAAGAACAGAAACCTTAAATCTATCATGTACTTTTTATGGGATTGCAGGAACACATCATGTTCCACCTTATGCTAAATATAAAAAACCCACCATTTTGTAACTCAAGCCCAAATGATACACTGTACCATGGCACACTTGTGAAACACAACTAGGGGAAGCTGTTTCTGGTTTCTTTAAAATCATTTTTATGCTTTCTCAGTTCTATGTAGATGATTCTTTGTGGTGGAATGTTTTCTGTATGCTGTAAATAAAGGACTGTTTTGGCCTATGTAGAGCACCATAGAATTGGGTGGAGAACCAGAGGACAAACAGGCAGAAGGAGGGTGGAGTTAGTCAGTTGCCATTTGACCCCCGAACAAGACGCATGTGAGAAATACAGGCTGGGCCATTTGGCAGATAAAATAAAATAAATGGGTTGAAATAATATGAAAGAGCTAGCTAGTAATTTGCATGAGACATGAGCCAAACATTATGAAGTTAATGTAAGTGTCTGATTCATTTCTCTGGGGGACAAAAGCCGCTGCTGACTAGGTTCCAAACCTCCGAGTCCAAAAGGGCCCGGGGGAAACCTTCTACAACATATGGCATCCCAATGTGGGCCGAACAATTGCATAAAGCCTAGGAAAGTTTAAAAAAGGTTAAAAAGCGTGAAAGATCACTAAAACAGCACCAAAAGTGGTTCTCTGAAATACATATTTGAATTGATTTATGGTACAGAGACAGCATGGTGTTCAGGTGGGAATTTAAAAATGGCACGTCCACAACACACAGCTTAAACTCATACGTTTCACTGAAGGCTTAGCACAAGTGTGGTTGATTTAAGGTTTCTACTTATATTGAACAGAAAGGAAACAGTTAAAAACAGTTTATCTGGTAGCAGCATTTCTTGAGTTCTCCCCATTTGCTGGCAGTGAGAGAGATGCAGTGGGCTCCTTCGCCATATTGAAAAGCCACCAAAAGTGGCAGAGTCAGCAATTAAAGTGATACTGACATTTTAAAATCTCTTTGGGTTAGAAAATGATTAAGAATTCTCAATAAAACAGACATAGACTCACAAAACCTCTAAATGGGGTACAATGTATGTAAAATACACATAGGTTTCAGAGAGAGAGAGAAAAAAGGGTAAAGACAGCCCTTTATGAAAGAGAAATAAGAAATACAGATTTTAAAAAAGCCACAAAAGATGGCAGAAAACAGAGTGTCTGAATTATGGTTATTGTGTTTTCTTTTAATGAGCTAACTGCAAAAAGACAGTTGATTGCTAAGGCTGCTAAGTTAAACAAATACATATACTTTAAAGATATCTTGACTTTGAAATCTGTTTATAAGAATATGTTGCTTGGGAAAAAAGTTTCTGTTTTTGTCTCCACAGAAGTTCAAAACCTACGTATTAGTAAAAGGCAAATATTGTTTCATTTGCTAAGGCTACGTGAAATACTCTGATGGGAAGATCAGTTTCTATGATGCCATTTGAGGTGATCCAGTCTCAAGACCCCATGAGATTGCCATCGTCCTTTGTCAGCAAGAAATAGTAAAAGAAAGAAAGCTATGTCCAATTTCTCCAAAATATTAGTTATTAATTTTGTTTTCATTACAAATGGTTAATGGTCATAGTCAATCTCTTTTTAAAAAAAGTGTGTGTGGGGGAATATATAGGAAGGATTAGAAAAGACAAGTGGATTTTGATTTATTGATATAAACTTAAAGTCAATTTTGTTATGTTGTGTTTATTTTTCTACTCTTGATTAAGTTATGATGCTGATGTAACTCATTTAAAATTGTAATGTGTCATTGAGAAATGCAGATTAATAAGTCATCTATGGTAACCAAACTTATAGTCATGTTAGTTAGGTTTTTGTAGGTATATGAAGATATATTTCAATTAAATAGATAGTCTTCAAACACTTCAAAGACATGCAGAATATGGCATTTCAAATATTTTAAGAACTTAGACTTTTCTGAATAGTGAGACAGGTCTGCTCCTGGTAGCACCAATGTATTTCTGGAAAGTGATGGGCATTGTAGAAACTTCATGTGGAATTTATTTTGTTGCAACAGTTAGCCACTGGACAAGAAACTGTTCTGGTATTGATTGCTTGATAGTATGCTGTATAAACTGGACATGCAGGTTCCATAGGAAAGTGACCTCTGAACATTGGCAGAACAAGCCGAGATGGTCCTTCAGGTTCCTGCATTGCAGAAAAAAAATTTCCAGGCATCCTTCTGAACACAAGAAGAAGCAACTGATGGACTGTGCTAGATTTCCTGCATCACTAAAATGTATGCCGGGGATTTTGGGCCTTTAGGCTGAAGATGATGCCCCAATGTTACAAAGGAACTTTGGGTGAGTGTCCAGGCAAGCAGGTGTCATCTCATTCATTTTCTAGACTTTGGAAGTTGCTTGTGCTTCCTGTTTATTTGAATAATATTATATCCTTCTGTGGTCTTTGATGTGGTTGAAGGTTTAATAGTTATAGGTATAGTTCTTTTTAGTTTAAAAGGTATATTAGTTATGAAACTTTAGACTCACAATGATAAGGTAGATAATGGAATATTCTCTTTAATTTTGTGAATACAAATAGATTGGATACTGTGACTGTAATTCCTGCTTTAGAGCTGTTTTGTTGTAATTTTTCTATATGGAAGTTGAAACCTTCCTTTTTGATTAGACAGAAAAGAGGAAATGTGGTGGAATGCTCTTTGTATGCTGTAAATAAAGGACTGTTTTGGTCTATGTAGAGCACTGTAGATGTGGGGGGAGAATCAGAGGACAGACAGGTAGAAGGTGGGTGGAGTTAGTCAGTCTCCATACGACCCCTGAAGAAGAATCACACAAGGAATCCAGGTGAGCAATGGCCTGGGTCATGTGGCAAATAGATTGTAAGAAATGGGTTGATTTAAGATGAAAGAGCTAGCTAGTAATTTGCTTTGGCCATAGTCCAAACAGCATGAAGTTAATGTAAGTGTCTGATTTTTTTCTTTGTGGGACAAAAGCCGCCGTGGGCCAGATACAAACTCCAGGCCCAAATGGGCCCTGGAAACTTTCTACAACAATTCTTCATGTTGGAACACCATTTCTAGTATAATGTTTCTTGCATGACCAAGCCCTAAAAGTCCCCAAAAATCACACAGGTATGACATTAATTGCATGTTATTTGGCCTATGGCTCAGGCATATTTCTTGCTAACTTTTTCTCTTAAACTAATCCATGATCAGCCAAGTGGTACAATTTCTCAGAGCAGCATTTTCATCTGCATCTGCCTGGGATCTGTGCTATGCTTTCCTCTTCCAAGAGATTTGTTATTCTAGTAGCTCCACTCATACTTCCTGTCTGCCTTTTTAGTAATCCATGTTTTATTAAACCAGTGTGAAGGGAAAGTATTTCCAACATATCCGAGCATAATCCCATCGCATCACTACTGCTTTTAGGTAATTTTGAATTACCTAAAATAATTCAATGTTAGGTATCATTAACTCTTATATTTGGACATTAGTTATATGTCTCTCAGGCAGCTTAATATTTTTTGATGCTATTTCTAGCATGCCTATAGCATGAGGGAAAAAACTTTTAAAAACCTGTTTTGGTTAATTAAGTATTTTACTGAGTATGTGTGTTTTCAATGTTTGCATTCACATTTATATTATATACTCTTATGCATATAGAAGCACATTTATACAGTTATGAGAAGTTGAGATTGACTATCTTTTTCCATTGTTTTCTATGCTAATTGTTCTAAAATCTTATTTTATTATATAAAATAAATATAAAATTTTATTTTGTGTAGGAGTATTTTGTGTGAATTATAGCATGCACATGTCTGGTGACCAAAAAGTGTCAAAGGGTGCACTGGATTTTCTGGAAGTAAAATTAAAGTTGATTGTTAGTTGTCATGTATTTGCTAGGATTGAAACTTGGATCCTCTGCATTAAAAATAAAAAAGTCTTAATAGCTGAATAACATTTCCATGTCCTTTTACTTTATTTTATAACTATCTCTTATTCTACCTGTATCTAGTCAATTATTTAAATCACCTGGCCAGTAACTTCTAGAAATCCTTTAGCCCCAGCCTCACTAATGGTAGGATCATAAACACACATCACAATGACAGCATTTTATGTTGATGAAAAATATCAAACTAAGGTTTTCAAGATTGTGTATAAAGTACTCAACTAATTTAATTTACTTCTTTACTTTAGCATTGACAGTTTCAAAAATAAATATGCATAAAATACAAGTATCTTTCTTATTTTGTTAAAAAATTTATTTTAATATTGTTAAAGTCTTAATCATACTTTGAGTGTATGTTTAACCGAGTATGATTACTCAATATGAAAAAATGATTATGAGATAATCTCAAATTATATTTAGTTAACAGTTAAGTTTCTTAATTCATGAACATGAACAGTGTCAAATAAAGTCATACAGCTTACAAAGAAGAGAGAAAAATTGTGTACCTGAGCAAAATGTATGCTCTATGTATTTTCTTAGCCATTGGCATTCTATACAGCTTTTGTCCAATTGTTTAACTCTCTGTTCTCTACTATTTTATAGATCACAAGTTATGACATATGGTTATTTGAAAAATATCTTTGAAATTTATGTTAAAAATTAATATAATTTTACTGATTTTATGCATAGAAACTTTGGTTTGATTATGAAGAATATGATAGTGTCAGTCATACTTAGAAAATATGAAGCAATCCTATGTGTATGCTTCTAGGAAATTTTCTTTTAATGAATGTCATCTTTTAGTATATCTGTCAGATATTTCTACTTGTATATACACAACAAGATTTTAATTTTTTTCACTTTTATATACCACTCATAACAATTTGCATCTCTAGTTTTGTTTTAGCTGTCTGACACAGTTGCTTTTGTGACTGTAATTTTGTTTTGTTTCATAAAAATGACTGAGAGAAAGCCACATAAATGTCACTTTTATAAAAATATGTTTATATAAAAAGAATTGAGAAAATCCAAATATGCATCTTCTGTATGTTTGAAATGTTTAAAAAAATAGTGTGAATGTTGAATTAAAAGTAGTTGATCATACCCAATATGGTAGTCCTAAAATTATATTTTAAAAATAGTGTGAGATAATTTGAGGAGTATTTGTATTAGATTTTTGCTGCACAAATGCTAATTATAATGAAAGAAACTCAAAATCAGATATGTGGAAAAGGCTGAAATATCAGAGAGAGGAGAAACACCACAGTCAAATCTCAGCCAGCTGTCTTCCAGCTTCTTCAGCTTTTCTCCTTCACTCACACTGAAGATATTTGCTGTTAATATCTTCCAAAAAATTACTACAGGTTCTTTGCTAGGGTTCACTTTCTATACATAATTGATCAATTTCTACATTAGTTAAAGGTACAATTTCTGCTGTGTCCATTCCTGATGAAGTCTTAATTTTCATTTAAAATTCAATTCAGAAACCTTTTCCAAATACATGTTTAATTTTTCACTTGGTTTATGTGGTAGAAATATCCATTCCAGTATAACATTTTCCCTTTGATTTAAAATTTCTATAGGTGAGTGATTAGAATGCAATTAAGTTCTGGATCCACATGATACACATGTGCATCCAGTAATTTTCTTTCCACCAAAGCCAATTCTCTCTCTGCTTTAGGTGACAAATCTCTCAAAAATTTTAAGTCCTTGTCCCCATACAAGATTTTCAACGAATTATTCAGTTATTCATTTTGTATTCCAATATTGTGTCATAAATTGGCAATGTCTCCTTGTAATCTTTGAAAATCTTTAAGTGTCTTCAGTCTATCTCCCCTGATTGATACCTTTTGAGGTCAATATTTTGCTAGCCTATTTTGTAACCAAAATGATTAATGGAATCTCCCGTTTGTATTTTTCAGAGGCTATTTATAATCACTAAATAGTCAATATTTTTTTCACTTCTTCAAACATTTCTTCTAAGCTATCAATATTTGATGTAGCCAATAGGATGTCATCACATAATGATAAATTATAGATTGTGAGATTTGCTACATATTTGTTCTACTATCTTTTGTATATAATACTGGTACAGTGTGGTACTATTCAGCATTCCTTAAGGGAAGACCCTCCACTGATATCTCTATAAGCCTGAGAATTATTGTAAGTGGACATAGTAAAAGCAAATTTTTCTTTGTCTTGTTCTTATACAAGTATTGTTTAAAAAAAAACAATCTTTTAAATTGATAACTATAATAGGCCATTCTTTTGGCAAAAGAGAAGACAAAGGAATTTTAGACTGTAGAGATCTCATTGGCTGGATCACCTTGTTTATTGTGCTTTAATCTGTCACCATCCTCTATTTTCCAGATTTCTTTTAAATGACAAATACAGGAGGATTTCAAAGGCTCATTGATTCTTCTATATGTTGAGCATTTAACTGCTGCTGTACCAGCTGCTCTAAGGCCTGCAATTTCACTTTTTTTAATGACCATTGATGAATCCAAGTAGGCTTACTTGTTAGCTATTTTAAAGGTAGTGCTGTGAGTTTCTTTGAAAGATCAACAGCTGTTGTGCCCTATTTCTGTACAGCCTGGATGGTTTGTGACTGTTTTTCATAATACCTTCTAGTATTTTTTCCCAGAAACACACAAAAGCTTACATTAATTTCACCTTGCTTTGCATTTGTCTTAGGCATATTGCTAGCTAGCTCTTTTTAATTAATTATCTTAATTAATTAATTTAATTATCTTAATTAAACACATTTACATAAATCTGTCCTGCCATGTGTCCCATAACCCACTTGTGCTCCTTACATGTTTTTTCCTTGGGCATCTGTGTCATGACTCCCTCTGATTCCACCGTCCTTCTACTACCATGGCCAAAACGGTTTCTTTATTTAAAGAATGATATTTACAACATACTAAAAACCTTTCCACATCACTTCATTTTTTCTGTCTAACCAAAAAGGAAGTTTTCAATTTAAACATAGCAAGATTACATATAACAAAACAGTTATCAAGGAAGAATTACAGTTACAATATTTTGTCAATTTGTATTTAACAAACCTAATGAAAATATATCATCTACCTTCTCCTTGTGAGTCTCAAGGGTCATATATAATATACCTTTTAAGACATCCAAGAAAAACTATACCTGTAACTATCATATCTTCAACTATATCAAAGACCACAGAATAATGTATTACCCAAGTAAACAGGAAGTGCAAGCAAATTACAAATTATAGAAATGACAAAGATCACATCTGTCTGACTACACAATCACCGAAAGTCCTTTGTAAAATGCTCGGGCATCCATCCTCAGCCTACAGGCCCATAGTCTGTGGCATACCTTACAGTGAAGCAGAAATCTGAACTTCCCATTCTGGTATTGTTCATTAATCTCTTCTTCTTGTATCTTGAGAAATGTCTGGCAGTTTTCTCTGTGTAGCAGAAACCTGAAGTACCATATTGGCTTGTTTTGCCAAAATTTAGGGATTATCTTTCTTTGGAATGTGCATGTTCAGCTTATACAGCACATTCCCAAGCAGTCAATACAAGAACCATTTCTTGTTCAGTGGCTAACTGTTGTCACAAACAAAGTAAATTCCATGTGGAGTTTCTCCAGTGCCCATCATTCTTTGACATACATTGATGCTGCCGGGAACAGACCTGTCTCACTGCCAAGAAAAATATAATTTCTTAAAATATTTAAATAACATATTCTGTAGGTCTTTGAAGTGTTTGAAAACTACCTAACTAATTGAGATATTTGTATATCAAAAATATTTAAATAACATGACTATAAATTTTGTTATCACAGATGACTATTATTCTGTATTTTTAAATTATATATTATAATTTTAAATGGATTATGTAAATACTATACCATATACAACAGTAGAAAAGGCCCAAAGAAACATATAGAGGCTTATATTAATTTTATCCAGCGTGGCCTGTGTTTCAGGCATATTGCTAGCTAGCTCTTTCATGTTAATTCAACCCATTTCTATTAATCTGTCCTGCCACATGTCCCATGGCTCTCTTGTGTATCTCAAATGTTTCTTCTTGGTTGTCTAGGTCGTGACTTCCTCCGACTCTGCCCTCTTCCTACAAATGCTCTAAATTCCCTGCCTGCTAATGGTGCCCACTATGGTCAAAATAGTTCCTTTATTTAAAGAATGGTATTCACAGCATATAGAAAGACATCCCCACATCACCATTATATTGAAGAAGGAATCACTTAATCATTGAAGAAAGAATATAAACAACATTTAATATTAATATTAAGAATAAGGTTTTATTACAGCATTGTACATTTTCTTAAATGTATTCATTTAAGAAATTTAAGAGTATTCATTTTCTTAAAGTCTCTAAGAGTTAACTTTTTCAGAATGTCGTATAGTTGCATCAAACATGTATTACATATTTTAGATTATATATCAATATATGTTAGATCTATACAAATCTATTTTTAATTTATCTATAATCAGAATTGCATTATATCATAGCATATGATATAAAATAGTTTCTTCTAACCCATTCACTTATAAAAAGTCATAAAAACTTAAATTTTTTAACAATTAGGTGTACAAAGATTTTCTGCATATGACATAATTTTTGTATTTTTATTTTAGGAATAGACAGCAGTTGTTCTCTTGTTTTGTATAGACCATAATTAACTATTTATAAATAATATAACATGATTGTATTATATTTACAAAAAAATGTAGTTTACTCTCAAAATTATATCAGGTCTACTCTTGTTATCAGTAAATTAAAACAAATATTACTAAATATACATATAGGCCTTAGTTTAGTTTTGTATGATTTTGCTTTGGTGAAGTTTTTAGTAAGTCAATGCACAGTGAAATATGTGAAGTACTTTACATATGCTTAGTACTCATCTATATATTTTGTTGATATAGCTCTTCAGATACTTTTGTTATTTATTTATTTATTTATTAGGTTTTTGAAAATTTTTATCCAATACATTCTGATCATGCTCACTTTTTTTTTCAACTATTTCTAGGTCAATTATTCTACCCACTAAGTTTAATATACTTAGATAAAATAAATATTTTTTTCACTTTTTTGAAAAATGGTTTTATTTGTTAAATGGTTTACAAGAATATGGTCTTCAACTATCTTAATGTAATATAAATTAAATTTAAAATAAATTGTCTCTTTTTTATTTTGTATTTATCAAGAAAAACAGTAAATTGAATTTAAAATGCTGATAAGTCAACAATAACTATAAAGAAAATAAAAATCATAAGCATGACTTATCAAGGGTGATAATACAAATAATTTGCTACACATAATATTAGTTTGTGTTCAGCTTTCCCTGGGGATTTTTTTTCTATCCCTGTATATGGCAATTCAAGGTCCCTTCCCCCTCCTGCCACATAAGGTCATTTTACTTCTCCACAACTCCCCATTCCCTCCCTGGGCAGGTTGCAGACAGTCTCATGGTCCCACTGATCCAATAATGCTTAGTTCAGTCTCCACTCCTGGCAAATCCCATTTTGTCCCCCCTCCCTCTTTTTTTGTATTGTTCAAGTATTCTTGGATATGTAGTCCTTTTCTGAACCATGATATATAGTGATATGTTACATATTTAATAAAAATATTCTGAAATATTATGGGACAGAGCCAAGCCATAAAAATCATAAGCAGGTGACACATGCCTTTTATTAGGTCACTCAAAAGACAGAGATTATTCTGAACCTCTGTGTGTTTAAGGGCTAAATGCCAGGCAGTGATGGCATACATTTTTTATCATAGCTTTATGAAAGTTAAACCATAAAGTAAGATAGCTTGGCAAAGAGAGAGACAGAGAAGAGGAAATAGAGAGAGTGGTGAGAGAAAGGAGAAAGGAAAAAGAAGAGTTCATCTTCTTCTGCTACTTCTGCTACAGTATGTTGACTGATGATGGAGAAGCTAGGAGTTAGTGGATTTAGTAGCATGGTACTATATTAAATATTTGATAACATCAGAATACAGAATCATCCACAGCCAAGACATGAAAGTCTAAGAGTGGTGACCCTTGGTTTTAATCCCATCATTCAGAAAAGAGAGATAATTATGAACCCCTTTGAGTTCAAGACTGAACAGTCAGATAATAGTAGCTTACATTTTAATTCCTAGTTCTAGGAGAGTTGATCCAGAAAGTAAGATAACTGTGTAGGGAAAGAAATATAAATCAGGAGAAGGCAGACATTTAACCATTCTTTCTGAGAGACTAGTCAGGCTGAAGACCAATCAAGACAGAATATATTCTGGGCTGAAAAGTTGGCTGGGTGAGAATTAGTTCTGTTTACTTTTTTTTTCTCTCTGACATTTATGGCTTGGCTGTGTGATTCTGTCCTCTAATATTTTAGACTATATATATTGAATATATATCACCACATAGTGGAGACAGGCCAGACGATTTGGCTGAGTGAGAAGTGGCTGTAGTTTAAGCTTTACCCCAATATCTGGTTCTGGGTTTTTATTGTATTACCAAATAAAATTTGTGCAATATCTGATACAAAATTTTGAGGCACAAATTTATAATAAAAAAAAACTCTTTGCTTGTAGTTTTGTAGGCACCTGCACAGGCTGGAAGTACAAGTGGCAGGAGTCACTCCCCAGGTGGCAAGGTTTTCTATTCAGAATTAGCCTCCAGGCAGTTCTGCCTTTTAGGCAGCTCTTGCTACACATGTTTCTTCTCCACAATATTCTGGGTAAATTTTTCAGACAGTGGCTTTTCTTTCCAGGTACATTGATGTTTTTCCTTGATACACTCTTTATGTTGCTGTGACAATAGGTAACTGACTAAATTTACCCTTATCTAAGTCATCATTGACAGCTAATTTGGTGAATCAATAGAGAACTTTTTTAAAGGGAAATCACTTTAAGAAAGATAATTTTCCCTCAATAAAATGGGAAACATTAAGTTGAAAGGAATTTTTACTTTGTATACTAATACTACAAATTGTTTAAAAATAGAACCATTAAATAAGAAGTTAATTAACTTAGATGAGATTAATATAATTTCTATTATTAATGTTTTATTTGTTTGATCATTTTCAGCCTTAAGCATTTTGGTTCTTATGACTGCCAAGTTGATTAATAGTGACTATCAAGTTGATTGTAAAACATATTGTTAAAATATATTATAGAGATATTCAGACCCAGATAGAGAAATTTTAAAAAGAACCAATTTTAACATTGCACTAATAGATTATAGAAAAACACCATAATGCTATCAAATAGATAACCTTATTATATCCAGTAACCTTATAGGAATTTCCAAATGATATAAACTGCAAAAGTTGAATGTAGTCTTGTAAGAATATTAGATTTAAGAAGATTCAAAAAGCAATAGTCACATATGACTTGCAATTACCATTTGTAAATCAAATGGTAAACTGCAGGTCAATTTGTAATAAAATTGTTCCTAAAAACTAAACTGTTGCTCAAATTTGTATTGTAAGGAAAGAGACTCAGAGCCAAATATTGGGGAAGGCTGAAATATTAGAAAGAGGAAGAACCACAGTAAATTCTCATCCAACTGTCTTACAAATTGCTCAGCCTTTCTCTTGGTCATTTCTGCCTCTGCTGGGTTTCTAATAGGTCTTATATACTATTCTTGTCAGCTGTATCCCATCCAGGTTAGGATTAAAGGTGTGAACCACTCTATTTTGTAGCTAGCATTGAACTGCAGAAAAAGAGGAAGTTCTGTCTCTGGAGTTAGAGGATTAAGGGTGTGGCCAAGAATCCCAGCTTTCCCTGTGTTGAGATTGAAGGTGTGCGCTATTGAATTTTAGCTGTTGTCCTTGTACTCAATGGTCAAGAAATGTTGAGCTGTCCGCCTAGGATTTGACTGTGTGCTGTTTGATTAAATATGTAATATATCACCACATATCCCATTTTGTGTCAAAAAGAAAAAGAAAATTGTAGCTAACATAGGAAAGACCATATACAATAGATACAATAATTACATACAATAGCATACAAACAATAATTACATGAGGAATGTATAGTTCATTAACAATTGACAAATTCAAAGAAAATCCCATTTTGTGTCAAAAAGAAAAAGAAAATTGTAGCTAACATAGGAAAGACCATATACAATAGATACAATAATTACATACAATAGCATACAAACAATAATTACATGAGGAATGTCTAGTTCATTAACAATTGACAAATTCAAAGAAAATATTCCATTATTTTCCTATTTTGGTGAATCTAAAGGATTGTATCTAGTCCACTTTGTATCTAACATGCTCTACTAACTAAAAATTATATTGGAATGTCTCTTAAACTTATACACTTTAACTTTTAAGTGATTTTCTTTTCTAAAACTGTCATAAAAAGTGTAACTATTAAATATCTCATCATCCAATTTCTCAGAGACCCAAAAAGGAAATAATATTAAGTAAATAGCAACTTTTAAAAATGTAAGAAATGAAAAAGTTGGCTACCTAGTTAGTCACCCAAAGTTCTTCTGTGTTGTTCAAGCATCCATTTTTGGTCTACAGGTTGAGCAAGTGTGACAGACTTCTCTGAGCAAAATTATATTTCCAAAGTCCTTTCTACCTTGTCTTGGCAAGGTTCAGCAATTCTTTTGTGTGTTTCTCCTGCTTCTGCATGTTGAATATCATATTGTCAGCAGTCAAGGCAAGGATACATTCTTGCCCAGCCCTAACTTTTATCACAAAGAAGGTAAATTCAAATGGAGAAATTTCCTTAATGTCGATACTCATCTCTGAAGTGGATTGGTGCAGCCAGGAGCAGATGTCCCATTGTTAAAAACATAATAAGAACCTATGTTTATAAAATATCTTAAATGCCATATTCTATGGATTTCAGAAGTACTTGAAGAAGAACTGTTCATCTCAAATGTATCTGATTCTGGAAACATATATAAAAGGACTATAGGTTTGATTGTAATGTCTAACTACTAACTTGTCTTTCTTTATATTTTAGTTAGTTGGCAATAATAACTTCCATGGAACAAAAACTTGTATTAAATTGTTAGACATATGTTATAATATCATGAATAGATAGGGATATATGTACAGTGACAAAATTAATCTCAACCTTATATCAATATACACAATTTGTATATAATATATAAATATCAAATTCAATGTAAAATATTTAAAACTAGTGGCTGTCTTCACAGTCCCAGCACACTCTGGAGCAGGGGCAGATAAACTCTGCCCATCACCCCACCCACAGCTCCTGCTGAGGGAATGTGCACAGCTACTCACTACCACCTCGAACTGAATGAAAAAAACTACAGTGGTCACTGAAGGGCAGATTCAGACACCACCCAGAGGTGAGGAGGGGTCACCAGGCCCCAGCAACTATATCCCAGGCTGGGAGGGAGAGTTGAGCTCCCATAGCTTTCGATTGCGCTCCCTGGACCAAGTGTTGTCTGCAGTGTCCCAGCGTACTCTGGAGCAGGGGCAGATAAACTCTGCAGGTCACCACACCAACAACTCCTGCTGAGGGAATTTGCACAGCTACCCACCGCCACCTCGAACTGAGCGAACCAACAACTGCAGGGGTCTCTGAAGGACAGACTCAGACCCTGCCCAGAGAGGTGACAGGAGGCACACAAACCCGAGTGCCACATCTGACCAGGAGCTATCTAATCATGAACCACTGAAGACATGGGCAAACGTCAGTGCAAAAAATTACATAATAATACAAAAGACAACATGGAAACTCCAGAAGAGAGTGGCAATCTTACAAATACAAGACACGAACTGAGCAATGAAGAGGAAACAGAAGGAAGCAACACCAAAAATTCCTTTTTGATGATCATTGAAGCTCTAGAAGAAGATATGAAAAATAGCTTTAAAGAAATAGAAGAAAATACAAACAAAAAATTGGAAGAGATGAACAAATCTATGAAAGAAACATAGCAGGAACTAAAAGCTGAAACGGAAGCAATAAAAGGGCACAAAATGAGGCAAAGATGGAAATAGAAAACCTGAAGAAAAAAGCTGGAACCACAGATACAAGCATAACAAACATAGGTCAAGAGATGGAAGATAGAATCTCTGAAGTGGAAGACTCAGTAGCTCAAATAGATATATCAGTCAAAGAAAATAGTAAAACTAAAAAAGCCATAACTCAAAATGTTCAGGAAATCTGGGACATCATGAAAAGACCTAATTTGAGAATAATAGGAATAGAAGAAGGAGAAAAATACCAGCTCAAAGGCACAGATAATGTTTTCAATAAAATCATAGAAGAAAACTTTCCTAACATGAAGAAGGAAATGCCTATAAAGATACAAGAAGCTTACAGAACACCAAATAGATATGATACCAAAAAAAAGTCAGCATGCCACATTATAATCAAGCCAGAAAACATACAGAACAAAGAAAAAACTTTAAGAGCTGCAAAAGAAAAGGGCCAACTCACATATAAAGGCAGACCCATCAGAATAACACCTGACTATTCAATGGAAACTAAAGCTAGAAGGGCTTGGTCAGAAGTTATACAGACACTAAAACAGCATGGCTGCCAAACTAGAATACTATACCCTGCAAAATTATCAATCACCAAAGATGGAGTAAAGAAGGTATTTCAAGACAAACTCAGACTGAAAGAATATCTATCTACCAATCCAGCACTACAGAGAGTATTAGAGGGAGAACTCCAAACTAAGGACCCCAGATACACCCACAAAATCACAAACAATCAATAAGTCCACAGAAGAATACCCTAGAGAAAGGAAATGCAAAGAAGTTGCCACCAAAAATGGCAGGAAAAATGAATTAATGGTCACTAATTTCCCTTAATATCAATGGTATCAACTCTCCTACAAAACATCACACACTAGCAAGATGGATACAACAACAGAAGCCATCCTTCTGTTGCCTACAAGAAACACACCTCAACTGCAAAGACAGACACAGGCTTAGAATAAAGGTTGGGAAAAGATTTTCCAGTCAAACGGTCCTAAGAAACAAGCAGGGGTTGCAATTCTAATATCTAAAAAAGTAGACTTTAAGCTAAAAGAAATTAAAAGGGACCAAGATGGTCAATACTTATTCATCACAGGAAAAATTGGTCAAGAGGAGATTTCAGTCTCAAATATTTATGCCCCCAATATAGGGGCACCTACACATGTAAAAGAAACACTGCTAAAGCTTGAATCCCACATCAATTCTTACACCCTAATAGGGGGAGAATTCAATACCCCAATTTCAACCCTGGATAGATCAACCAGACAGAGCCTCAACAGAGAAATAATGAGTCTAAATGAGGTTATGATGCAAATGGATTTCATAGATATCTACAGAACCTTCCACCCAAAGGCAAAAGAATATACATATTTCTCAGCTCCTCATGGAACTTTCTCCAATATTGACCACACAATTGTTCATAAAGCAAATACCAGCAGATACAAAAAAGTGGAACTAATCCCTTGTAACATGTCGGACCACCAGGGATTAAAGTTAGAGTTCAACAAAATCAGAACCCAAAGAAAGCCTACCAACTCATGGAAACTAAATATTAATCAGCTGAACAATCTCTGGGTCAAGGAAGAAATTAAGAAAGAAATCAAAGTCTTCCTAGAATTCAATGAAAATGAATCTACAATGTATCCAAACTTGTGGGACACAAAGGACGCATTCTTAAGAGGAAAATTCATAGCGCTAGATGCCTATATGAAAAACCTTGAGAAATCTCACACTAGAGACTTAACAGCGCAGCTGAAAGTCTTAGAACAATTAGAAGCGAACTCACCTAGAAGGAGTAGATGGCAGGAAATATTCAAACTTAGAGATGAAATCAATACAATTGAAACAAAAAGAACAATACAAAGAATCAACGAATCTAAGAGTTAGTTCTTTGAGAAAATTAACAAGATAGATAAGCTCTTAGCCAAACTAATCAAAAAACAGAGAGAGAGTGTCCAAATCAACAAAATCAGAAATGAAAAGAGGGACACAACAACAGACCCCCAGGAAATACAGAGAATTATCAGGTCATATTTTGAAAATCTGTATTCCACAAAAATGGAGAACCTCAAAGAAATGACCAGCTTTCTGGACAGGTACCATCTACCAAAATTAAATGAAGATCAGATTAATTACCTAAAGAGGCCTATAACCCTTAAGGAAATTGAAGCTGTAATTAAAAACTTCCCCAAATATAAGAGCCCTGGTCCAGGTGGTTTCAGTGCCGAATTCTATCAGACATTCAAAGAAGAATTACTACCATTACTGCTCAAACTATTTCACACAGTAGAAACTGAAGGAATATTGCCAAATTCCTTTTATGAGGCCACAATCACCCTAATACCCAAGGCACTCAAAGACACAACAAAGAAGGAGAATTACAGACCAATTTCCCTCATGAATATTGATGCAAAAATTCTCAACAAAATTTTGGCAAACCGTACACAACAATGCATAAAAGATATCATCCACCATGACCAAGTAGGCTTCATCCCAGAAATGCAGGGTACGTTTAACATACAAAAAACTGTAAATGTTATCCATCATATAAACAAACTAAAGGAACAAAACCACATGATCATATCCTTAGATGCGGAAAAAGCCTTTGACAAAATCCAACACTCCTTTATGATTAAAGCCCTGCAGAGATCAGGAATACAGGGAGAATACCTAAATATAATAAAGGCGATGTACAAGAAGCCGACAGCCACTATCAAACTTAATGGAGAAAAACTCAAAGCTGTCCCACTAAAGTCAGGAACTAGACAAGGATGTCCTCTCTCCCCTTATCTATTAAATATAGTTCTCAAAGTATTAGCTAAAGCAATAAGGGAACTAAAAGAGATTAAGGGAATACAAATTGGAAAAGAAAAAGTGAAGCTATATCTATTTGCAGATGATATGATTGTATACATAAGTGACCCAAAAAATTCTTCGAAAGAACTGCTACAGTGGATAAACACCTTCAGCAATGTAGCAGGATACAAGATAAACTCAAAGAAATCAGTAGCCCTTCTATACACTAAAGATAGAAGAGCTGCAAAAGAAATAAGGGAAACATTACCCTTCATAGTAGCTGCAAATAGTATTAAATACCTTGGAGTAACTATAACCAAAGAAGTAACAGACCTATTTGACAAAAATTTTAAATCATTGAAGAAAGAATTTGAAGAGGATATCAGAAAATGGAAAGCTCTCCCATGTTCCTGGATTGGTAGGATCAACATAGTAAAAATGGCAATTCTACCAAAGGCAATCTACAGATTCAATGCACTGCCCATCA
>PVIH01019105.1:0-12378 GCA_004025045.1 Sigmodon hispidus | reverse complement strand
ACAATTTCATTTCGAATAACAGGAAATCCAGGATTGCCAAAACAATTTTACTCAACAAAGGAACCTCAGGAGGTATCACCATCCCTGACTTCAAGTTATACTATAGAGCTACAGTAATAAAAACAGCCTGGTACTGGCATAAAAACAGACTTGTGAACCAATGGAATAGAACTGAGGATCCAGACATTAACCCAAAAACCTATGAACACCTGATCTTTGACAAAGAGGCCCAAAACATTCAATGGGATAAAGATAGTATACTTAACAAATTGTGTTGACATAACTGGAAAGAAGTGTGTAGAAAAATGCAAATAGATCTGAGCCTGTCACCCTGCACAAAACTCAAATCCAAGTGGATCAAAGACCTCAACTTAAACTCAACCACTTTGAACTTGATAGAAAAGAAAGTGGGAAATACACTTCTACAAATTGGCACAGGTCACCACTTCCTAAATATAACACCAGTGGCCCAGACACTAAGACCAACAATCAATAAGTGGGATCTCTTGAAGCTTGGAAGCTTCTGCAAAGCCAAGGACACTGTCAATAGGACAAAATGCTAGCCTACACAATGGGAAAAGATTTTCACCAGCCCTACCAGTGATAGAGGTCTGATCTCTAAGGTATATAAAGAGCTTAAGAATTTAGAGTCAAAAATCTTGAATAACCCAATCAAAAATGGGGTTCAGATCTTAAAAGGGAATTCTAAGCAGAGTAACTTCGAATGACTGAAAGGCACCTGAAAAAATACTCTTCATCTTTAGCCATCAGTGAAATGTAAATCAAAACAACTTTCAGATACCACCTAACACCTGTTAGATTGGCTAAGATAAAAGGTACAGATGACAGCCTATCCTGGAGAGGATGCAGAGCAAGGGGAACACTCCTCCATTGTTGGTGGGAGTGTAAATTTGTTCAGCCACTTTGGAATGCAATATGGAGTTTTATCAGAAAATTGAGAATCAATCTCCCAAAGGACCCAGCAATACCACTTCTGAGTGTATACCCTAAAGAGGCACATTCACACTCCAAAGTTATTAGCTCAACTATGTTCATAGCAACATTATTTGTAATAGCAAGAAGCTAGAAACAACCTAGATGTCCCTCAACTGAAGAATGGATTAACAAACTGTGATACATCTAAACAACGGAATACTACTCAACAGTAAGAAAAAAAATTATCCTAAAATTCGCAGGAAAATGGATAGATTTGGAGAATATCCTCCTGAGCGAAGTATCACAATCTCAGAGAGATAAGCAGGGGATCTACTCACTCATTAGTGGTCTTTAAACAAACAAGCAAGAAAAAAAGCCAAACATGCCCAAGCTGCAAACCACAACCACTGAACATCTTGGGATAAGAAACACCCTGGACTGACCCTTCGAACCCCATTCCAACTATAGGAACATCAGACTCACTCTTGAGGGAGGGGGGACAAAACTGGATTAGGCCAGGAGTGCAGACTGATCCAAGCAGTATTGGGTCAGTGGGACCATAGGACTGTCTGCTCCCTGCCTAGGGAGGGCATGGGGAGTTGCAGAGAAGAAAAATGACCAGATATGTTGGGAGGGGGAAGGGACCTTGAATAAGGATATACAGGGATGGAAAAAAATTTCAGAGGGAAAGCTGAACACAAAGTAAATATATGTGTATCGATCTTATTTTCATTTCCACCCTTGGTAAGCCATGCTTATGATTCTTATCCTCTGTATAGGTATTTTTAACTCTTCTGCATTTTAAATCCTTTTTTACTGTTTTTTCAATAAATACAAAATAAAGAAGAAAAAAAAGTAAAGCTAGTAATTTCTTTTTTAAAAGTAGATTTGTATCTACCCTTATATCCTATTCTATCTGTATCCCTTATTTGTCTTTCCTTTAAAACAGGACCCTAAATTTAATCTCTTTTGTTTAGCTTTTTTTCTAACCAGAGCCAATAACAGTTTTTAACCAATTACCCAAAACAATGACAATCATCCATAACCCATTGAAAGACCAAAAATCAGCCACCTCACCTCTTGAGAATGTAGGAACTTGGGTTCTTTAATATACTTCCTTCTGCCTGAGGGGCAATGGCATCTTTAGGGGATCCTGAAAAGAAAAATTTTGTTAATTGTAAAGTTCTGAAATATGTACCTGTATCATTTGTTATCCAGTCTGTTCATAACAGGAAATTGCATGACTTGTCTCAGGTCTTGACTAGAATAGTCTCTGGAGCTGGTTCATCTCTGCTGGCCACCTGTAAATTGTTCTAAGCAGATTGTACCCAAATCTGATCTTTGGTTGATGTTTGTCAGTCTGGTGGCTTTGTCATAGTCAATGTGAAATAATCATTGTAGGGCCGCATCTTCCTTTTGAATACTTCCAGTTTGCAATTGGGCATTGTCATGAATCAGTACAGAAAACTGATAAGAGACTAAAACCCAACACAACATAGAGAAAGCTAACTACATATAAAATTTTTCAGAAAAGGATTAGTAACAATATAACTGTGCCTTTTTTTAGTTATTGTTCTGTCCTACATCAAGTGGCTTTTCTGATATGATACAATGATTTTGCATTTTTGTTTAACAAGTATGATTGAGTTTACAGAAGGAGAGAACCACACTCCATCTCCAAAACCAGTTTTAATTTATAATTTATCTGGGACTTCAATTTATCTTGTAAGTAAAGATAGAGTTTAATAAGGAATATTTTACCACATAGAGTATAACAGTACCATTAGATACAATTTTCCTTTGCTTCTGAATTTTTCCAGATAGCCTCCCTTCTGTTGTAGATGGCTCAATGTCCAAGTTCTTTTAACTTCTTGAAGATTAATATTTCTGGTTTTCTGTAAAGATACAAAAAAACTTGTCATTTATTTTTTTTTCTTACAACTTAAAGAATTGTAGTATGGGTAGATGAGCCATCAGTTCTTATTTTCATGAAGTTTCTCTGGTTCAAGTTGAGTTTTTATTAATTTTGATGGTTCCCATAACTTTTCCTCACCTGTGGAAACAAAAGAAAAACCCTTCCCCAAACTTAACTCTGGAGAGTTTTTCTTTCTATTATTCCTTATTTTTTATTTGTGGTTTCTCCTGATTTTTTTCTCTCTTTTATAAGTTTTATATTACATAGATCAGTAAGTTACTTTTTTATAATAAGCATTATGTTTTTTGATCATTCTGGGAAGGGTTTCTTTTGAAATGATAAGAAAAGCCTGAACTGGATTTGATATGGGGGATTTGGACATTTTCAAATCTCCCTCAGGGTGTTTTCTGAAGGCAAAATTTTACCTTGTCTTTCCCAAGTTGACTGACATTCATTAGTCCAATGTCTAACTTTTCAACACCTTCTACATACTCCAGGAGGAAGGGGTATTCTCCTGGTATTATTCCTAACAAAGGCACTGTTTCTGGGAACACATTGATTACAAATTCTTGTATATTACCTTGCCTTTCACAATTATAGCATGTAATATATTGCCTTTTTTATACCTCTAGAAATAAACCGTCCTACTCAATTATTACCACCTTCATAAGAATCTGCATTAATTGTTTCAAAGATCCCATCTATGTGCCTTGTCCTTGCTTTTAACAGATTTATTATTTTTTACATTGAATATTAGCATTCTAAAATGCCAGTGATTCAATTATTATTTGCATTGTTTCTGATTCCAGTACATTCTATTTACTGCTGTGTATAATCTCTACAAAAAATCTGTTAAAATTTCCATTGGGCTTTAAATAATATTTGTGAAGAATTCTAATTTTTCAATCATTTAGTGCTACCATGCAACATAAATCAAAAGTGTGTTCATCATGTAGGGAATGTCTTTCAATATCACAATATGCTCCTTCCTCAAGAAGTTGTTTTTGGAAGACTTCTATGCCACTGGCTCTGCCTCTTGTGCTGTTATTTTAGCCTCCTCCTTCTACCATGTTTTCTACTTTAATAGTAGTCTTTCTTCAAAAACAGCAGTAACCAAATCTAACCAGTTCTTAGGAGTAACTCAGTTGCAAGATGACCCACTTTTGAGCATTTGTTTTACAATTGTGAATGCATTCCATGTGTCACAATCACATGTTTAATCATTTTTAATTCTAGGATTTATACCAGAGCCCAATTAACTTCTCTAGTATATTTGTCCTTTTGTGAATTTTTAATGGTTACTGGATATATTAGTGTTAGATGTCTGATAACCTTATACTGCTTTTCTGTAGACTTAGATGACACTGCTAAGACCTTGTATTTACTCTTCTGTTAGAGTTTGGATATCTTTGTGTTTCCTCTTTATAACTTTTTAAAAGCTTTTTGGCATTAACATAAATTGAGTTCTTCAATAATAAAGCACAAGTCAAACACAAAACTTTCATGATAAACATTAAGATAATAATCCCATCTACTTTATTTATTTTTACAATAGCAAACTGGTTACAATATCAAATCTTCTAGAGAAAGATCACAGAAAGACCAAGCATCCTCCATTGCCTTAAACAAATTTCTCCCTTTTAAAAAAAGTTGTCAGTGATGATTTAGATAGCTATGACATGGGGCAGCTATCTAGTGTGATACTATTCCTAGAAAGAACCTGCATCTCACCAAGAGAAAGAGGTCACTTTCTGAAAAATTCACCCAGATAAAAGTGAAATGGAAACACCTGTGGCCAGGTCTGCCTAAAGCTGGAGGCTAACTCAGAACAGAAAGCCTAAGCATATGGTGATTTCTCCTCTAACCACATGTTGCTCTGGCTGGTAAGTGGCTTTTTTTTTGGAAATTCCTTCCCCCTAGTTGGAAGCCAAGTGTTTCATGAATTCATATTGTTAAAAAAAAAAAAAAAAGAAAAAACAGACTCAGAGCCAAATATTAGGGATATAAGAAAGAGGATGCGCCACAATCAATTCTCACTCAGCTGTCTTGCAACTCCCTCAGCTTCACTCCTGGTTGCTTCTACCTCTGCCGGTATCCTAAAATGCCTTATATACCTTTCTAGTCAGCTGTTTCCTATCCAGGTTACGATTAAAGGAGTGAACTACTCTATTTTGTAGCTAATTTGAACTCATAGAATCAGAAGTTCTGTCTCTGAGGTTATATGATTAAGGGTGTATGTCACTACTTCTTGCTTTCCCTGTTCTGGGATTAAAGGTATGTGCTATTGAATCTCAGCTGTTTGTCATTGTATTTAAGGATCAAGAAATTCCTGAGCTGTCTTCCTTTGATTTAACTGTGTGCCATCTCCCCAAAATTTCAAGTTTTATTTAATATGTAATATATCACCACATTAAACATATATGATTACAGCAGTTATGAAGTTAGCCCTTAAACATAATGAAGGACCTGGTGGAAGAAAGAAGTTCATACCGTAAAGCATCAAAATAGTGCTACAGAAATCTAACAAGGAAAACTTTAGGGAGGAAGATTTTGCTAATATAGAAAAGCAATCTTTATAACCCACCCAGAATCCCTGAATTTATGCCTAATGGCAGATTTGAATGCTTGGGATAGAATTAAAGAAGAAAAAAAATTAAGACCTGTATAAAACTGACAAAAGGAATAGAATAAAATTTAGTAATTTCTCGCAAAGATTTACTTAAGCAGTAAATAAATGGTATGAAACTCAGAAGCTAGGCAAATAATACATGAATCTCTGGATTTTAAACATGAAAACTCACAATGTAAAAAGATAATTACATCATTATAGGCATAATTAGCATGCTTGGAAGATTAGATATGGGATAGAATTAATATGAAATCATAACTATGATGATAAATGGGTAGAAAGAATGTATTTCCAGAGGTTTAGATATAATCAAAATATTAATTACTACAATTGTGGAAAACAAGATCACCTAAAAAAAAAGGACTGTAAATAAGGAATTCTCAAATACAATGTATTTGCTAAGATTAACCCCAACAGACAAACTCTTCTATATGGAGTATGCACAAGATGTGTCAAAGGCAGGCATTGTACCAATGAGTGCAGGTCAACAAAGGACAAACATGGTAACTTTTTTATGTTATAAACACACTGAGGCACCCTTTACAGGCTTCCTTTTCAAATTAATATAATGTGTATATTAATAGAAAATTAAATAAATAATTGCCAAGTTTTGCATAAATTCTACCAGTTTAAAATATTTTGCACTTTAATGTATATTAAGGATATTATTGTCATGTATATAAAGCATAATTTCCATAATGCAATTTCTACCTCTGTTCATTTATGCTATTCATAACATTTGTTATAATATATCCAAAATTTATTTTATGCGACTCTGTTTAGACATTTGTACAATAACATGTAGTTAAGATACTGTTGTCATTAAGAGAAGGACTGAGGCCTTTGAAATTTAGATTCCCATCCAGAGCAGAGTCAGAGGTGAGCAGGTTATGGCAAATGGCCCACATATCTGAAGTGTTCCTCTCCAGGACTGGGGTCAATCCCTAGGGACTGAACTCTCATCTCAGACTCTCCCTAGCAGAAAGGAGCTAAGCTTTAGCTGTAAGGGGCTTCTCCAGCAACCTATAAAAGAAGGGACCTTGCATGGCTGGGCCCTGCCTATAGTGTGAACTGTGTCATCAGAGAAGGACTGAGGCCTTTGAAATTCAGACTCCCATCCAGAGAAGAGTAAGAGGTGATCAGATTCTAGCACATGGACCACCTATCTGGAGAGTCCATCTCTGAGACCATAGTCAATCCCTAGGGTCTGATCTCAGACTGTCCCTAGCAGACAGGGGCTAGGTTTTAGCTGTGAGGGACTTCTCAAGAAACCCCGAAAAGAAGGGAACTTGCACAGCTGGGCTGCACCTCTAGGGCAAACAATGTCATCAGACAAGGCTAAGGTTTTAATAGTCTGACCCTTGCACAGAATAGATGCACAGAGTAGAGTCAGAAAAAGAGCAGACCCCTACTCAGAGGAGACAGAAGACATACAAGCTCTCTTACAGCAACTGACTAGAAGCTGACTAATAATGAACCACTGAATCCATTGGCAGATAAGAGTGCAAAAATACATATAACAATATACAGAACAACAAGGCAACACCAGAACAAACTGGCGGTTTTACTACCACCAGACCTCAACAGAGCACTGAAGAGAAAACAGAAGGAAACAAGAGCAAAAACACCTTTATGAAGAATATTGAAGCCTTCATAGAGGATATAAAAATTTCCTTAAAGAAACAGAAGAAAATACAAACAAAAAATTGGAAGAGACAAACAAATCCTTGAAAGAAAACCAAGAAAAGGTAAACCAAAAATCAAAGAAACCTTCCAAGAAATAAAAACTAAAATAGAAGCAATAAAAAAGGCATAAAATGAGGCAAAAATGGAAATAGAAAATCTGAAGAAAAGTGCTGGCACTACAGATACAACCATCACTAAAAGAATTTAAGAGATAGAAGAGAGAATCTCTAGGATAGAAGAATCAGTAGCAGAAATAGATCAGTCA
This sequence comes from Sigmodon hispidus, assembly GCA_004025045.1. NCBI lineage: Eukaryota > Metazoa > Chordata > Mammalia > Rodentia > Cricetidae > Sigmodon > Sigmodon hispidus. The sequence goes on along the minus strand of PVIH01019105.1, from coordinate 4,947 downwards.
AAGAAAATATGAAAACCAAAAAAGCAATAACAAATAATTCAGGAAATTTGGGACACCATAAAAAGACCTAAACTGAGAATAATAAGAATAGATAAAGGAGAAGAATACCAGCCCAAAGGCACAGATAATGTATTCAAAAAATCATAGAAGACAACTTTCCTAACTTAAAGTAGGAAATGCCTATAAAGATACAAGAAGCTTATAGAACACCAGAATATATGATCCTCCAAATAAGAACACTCATCACATAATAATCAAGCTGCAAAACATACATAACACAGAAAAAGGTTTAAGAGCTGCAAAAGAAAAGGTTCAACTTACCTATAAAGGCAGATCCATCAAAATAACTCCTGACTATTCAATGGAAATGAAAAAAGCAAGAAGGTCATGGTCAGAAGTTGTACAAACACTAAAAGAGCATGGCTGTCAACCTAGATGACTATACCAGCAAAGCTATCAATCACAATAAATGGAGTAAAAAAGATATTCCATGACAAAATGAGACTGAAACAATATCTATCTACCAATCCGGCCTTCCAAAAAGCATTAGAGGGAAAGCTACAACCTAAGGATCCAAGGTACACCAATGAAACCACAAATAATCAATAATTTCACAGAAGAAAAGCCTAGAGAAATGTAATACATATGAGCTAAAACCAAAAGTAGCAGTATATATCAATCAGTAGTCACTAATATCCCTTAATATCCATGGAATGAATTAACCTATAAAAAGAAACACACTAACAAGATGGATACACAAACAGAAGCCATACTTCTGCTGCTTCTAAGAAATATGCTTAAACCACAAAGACAGACACAGGCCCAGAGTAAAGGGTTGGTAAAAGATTTTCCAGTCAAATGGCCCTAAGAAACAAGTTGGGGTTGCCATAATAATATCTAACGAAGTGGATTTTAAGCTAAAAGCAATTAAAAGGTACCCAAGATGGTCATTACTTATTCATCACAGTAAAATTGGTCAAGAGGAGATTTCAATCCTGAATAGTTATATCCCTAATATAAGGGCACCTAGCTATGTAAAAGAAACACTACTAAAGCACAAATCCCACATCAAATTTCACACCCAAATAGTGGAAGGCTTCAATACCATGATTTCACCCCTGGATAGGTCAACCAGACAGAGACTCTACAGAGATATAAGGAGTCTATGAGAGGTTATGATGTAAAAGGATTTAATAGATATTTACAGAAGCTTCCACACAAATGCAAAGGACTATACATATTTTTTAGCACCACAGGGAATTTTCTCTAAAATTGACCACATAACTGGTCATAAAGCAAATATCAACAGATACAAAAAAATGGAAATAATTCCTTGTATCATATCAGACCACCAGGGCCTAAATTTAGAGATGAACCATATCAAAAATCACAAAAAGCCTACCAATTTATGGAAACTACACATCACTCAACTGAACCATCTCTGGGTCAGGAAGAAATTAAGAAAGTAATCAAAGTCTTCCTAGAATTGAATGAAAATTAATCCACAATGTATCCAATCTTGTGGGACACAATGAAGACAGTCTTAAGAGAGATATTGATAGCACTAGATGCCTATATAAAAAACCTACAGAAAAATCACACTAACAGCACACCTGAACCTTAGAAACTTAGAACAATTAGAAGCAAACTCACCTAGAAGGAGTAGAATGCAGGAAATAATTAAGAGCTGAAATCAATACCATTGAAACAAAAAGAACAACACAAAGAATCAATGAATCAAAGAATTGGTTCTTTGAGAAAGTCAACAAGATAGATAAATCCTTATCCATACTATCTAAAAAGCAGAGGGAGAGAACCCAAATCAACAAATTCAGAAATGAGAAGGGGGGCAAAACAAGGGACACCAAGGTAATCCAGAAAATTATCAGGCCATACTTTGCTAATCTACACTCCACAAAAATGGAAAACCTAGAAGAAATGGACAACTTTTGAACAGGTACCATTTAACAAAATTAAATGAAGATCAGAATAATTATAAAAACAGACCTATAACCTTAAAGGAAATTGAAGCTGTCATTAAAAACCTCCCAATTTAAAAAAGCCCAGGACCATATGGTTTCAGCGTAGAATTCTACCAGACATTCAAAGAGGAATTACTACCATTACTCCTCAAGTATTTCACACAGAAGAAATTGAAGGAATATTGCCAAATTCCTTTTAAGAGGCCAAAATTACCCTAATACCCAAACCACTCAAAGTCACAACAAAGAAGGAGAACTACAGACCAATTTTCCTCATGAATATTGATGCTAAAATTCTCAATAAAATTTTGGAAAACCATATACAATAATATATAAAAAGTACCATTCACCATCATGAAGTAGGCCTTATCTGACAAATGCAGGGATGGTTCAACATTACAAAAAATGTTAATATCATCCATCATATAAACAAACTGAAGAAAAAACCCACATTATCATATCCTTAGATACTGAAAATGTCTTTGACAAAATATAATACTTCTTTATTACAAAAGTCCTGGAGAGATCAAGAATGCTGGGAACATATCTAATAAGGAGATAAAGAAGAAGCTGACAGCCAACATCAAATTAATGGAGAAAAATGAAAAGCAATCCCACTAAAATAAGGAACTACACAAGGATGTCTTCTCTCCCCTTATCTATTCAATGTAGTTCTCAAAGTTTTAGCTAAAGCAATAAGAGAACAAAGGGAGATTAAGGGGATATGAATTAGAAAAGAAAAAGTAAAACTGTATCTGCAATGATATGATTGTGTACATAAGAATTCCTCAAAATAACACCAGGGAACTTCTACAGCTGATAAACACCTATAGGACTGTAGCAGGATAAAAGATTAACTCAAAGAAAAATGTAGCCTTTCTATGCACTAAAGTTAAAAGGGCTGAAAAAGAAATAAAGAAATTGCAAAAACATTTAATACCTTGGAGTAACTATAACCAAAGAAGTAACAGATCTATTTGACAAAAAATTAAATCACTGAAGAAAGAAATTGAAGAGGATATCAGAAAATGGAAAGATCTCCCATGTTTCTGGATAGGTAGAATCAACAGAGTAAAAATGGCAATTCTACCAAAAGCAATCTACAGATACAATACACTTCTCATCAAAATCCCAACAAAATTATTTACAGAACTTGAAAGAACAATACTCCACTTCATTAGAATAACAGGAAAGCCAGGATTGCAGAAACAATTTTGTTCAACAAAAGAACCTCAGGAGGCATCATCATACCCAATTTCAATTATAGTATAGAGCTACAGTAATAAAAACAACCTTTTACTGGCATCAAAACAGACTTCTTGATCAATGAAATCAAATTGAGGATCCATATATTAACCCAAAAATATATTACCACTTCTTCTTCAAAAAGAAGCCCAAATTATTCAATGGAAAAAAGAGAGTGTCTTTTACAAATGGTGTTTTCATAGATAGATGGAAGTGTGTAGAAAAATGCAAATAGATCTAAGACTATCACTTTGCATATAACTCAAATTTAAGTGGATCAAAGACCTCAACATAATCCAGCCACACAGAAATTGATAGTAAAGAAAGTGGGAAATAACCTCCAACAAATTTACACAGGAGAGTACTTCCTAAAAATAACACCAGTGGCACAGACACCAAGAACAGCAATCAATAAGTGGGACCTCCTGAAACTGAGATGCTTCTGGAAAGTCAAGGACACAGTCAATAGGACAAAACAACAGCATACAGACTGGGGAAAGATTTTCACCAACCTTACAATTGATAGAGGACTGATCTCCGAAATACATATAGAATTCAAGAAACTAGAGCCCAAAACCTTAAATAACCCATTCAAAAAAATGAGGTTCAGAACTGAAAAGGGTCTTCTCATCAGAACAATTACAAATGGCTGAAATGTACTTGAAAATGTGCTCAACTTCTTTAGCCATCAGAGAAATGTAAATCTAAACAACTTTGAGATACCACCTTACACCTGTCAGGTTGACTCAAGAGAAAGACACAGAAGACAGCCTGTGCTGGAGAGGGTGAGGAGCAAGGGGAACACTCCTCCATTGTTGGTGGGAGTATAAGCTTGTTCAGCCACTCTGGAATGCAGTATGGTGGTTTCTCAGGAAACTGGGTTTTCTTCTCCCCAAGGATCCAGCAATACCACTATTGGATATACACCCTAACCATGCATACTCACACTCCCAAGGCATTAGCTCAACTATGTATGTTCAAAACAGCATTATTAGTAATAGCAAGAACCTCAAAATAACCTAGATGTCCCTCAACTGATGAATGTACTAACAAACTGTGGTACATGAACACAATGGAGTACTATTCGACACTAAGGAAAAATGATATTCTAAAATTTGCAGGCAAATACATGGATATGGAGAATATCCTCCTGAGTGAGTTCTCATAAACCCAGAAAGATAAGCAGAGGATATACTCACTCATTAGTGGACTCTAAACAAAAATGCATAAAGGAAAGTTTGTCCAAGCTGGAAACCACAAACACCGAAATGCTTGGAATCTGAAACACCTTGGATCCTACAAAATAATAATAAAAAATAAAAAAGTCCATAGTGCTATGGTCTCACTGGCCCAACAATGCTTGGATCAGTCTTCACTCCTGGCCAAATCCAGTTTTGTCCCCCCTCCCTCAAGAGTGAGTCAGGTGTTCCTATAGATGGACTGGGGTTTGAAGGGTCAGTCCAGGGTGTTTCTGATCCCAAGCTATTCAGTGGTTGTGGTTTGCCGCTTGGGCATGTTTGTCTTTTTTTTTTTTTTCTTGTTTGTTTGTTTAGAGACCCCTAGTGAGTGAGTACATCCCCTGCTTATCTCTCTGAGTTTGTGATACTTCGCTCAGGAGGATATTCTCCAAATCCATCCATTTGCCTGTGAATTTTAGGATATCATTTTTTCTTACTGCTGAGTAGTATTCCATTGTGTAGATGTACCACAGTTTGTTAAT
>PVIH01019104.1:0-36375 GCA_004025045.1 Sigmodon hispidus | reverse complement strand
CCTGATCTCTCCACAGCCCTGATCCTGATCCCTCCACAGCCCTGATTCTGATCTCTCCACAGCCCTGATCCTGATCTCTCCACAGCCCTGATCCTGATCCCTCCACAGCCCTGATTCTGATCTCTCCACAGCTCTGATCCTGATCTCTCCACAGCTCTGATCCCTCCACAGCCCTAATCTCTCCACAGCCCTGATCCTGATCACACTTTTCATGAAAAGCAAGAATGGTTCTCAATTAGCATGAAAGAAGATGGGAAGCCCATGAGCAGAACAAATGCAACAATTCCTTAATTCTTTGGAAGTTAAACTTTATTTGGCACAAAGAGCTTAGAGTGTTTTCTTTTTAAACATTACTGAGGTGATGTTTAGAAAGATTGTCTTTAACCTTGACCAGAAAATTAAAAGCTCTAGAAGCTTCTAAGCTTCTAAAAAAATAATTGTTTCCCTCCATTAACACTAAGGGCCCTGAGTCCCACGCAGCTGTGATATTAGGTGACTGCAGAGAAACGAACTGGAAAATGGGACCATAGGGCATTGAGACTCTTCATTTCAGAAATAAAACAGCAAAGTGGGGCTTTATCATCACTAAGTCAGTATATATCTGACAGGTGTATACAGAAAGGGCTCTACGGGTAACCCTTATCCAGAACAGACTAGCCCTGGGCCAAACCAAAGCCTCCCCAATCATATTCTTTGGCCTTCTCAGAGGTGTTGGGTAATTCAGGATGAAAGACATTTTCTAAATCAAACAATAGGGTTCAACATAAACTTAAGCAGTACCAGGGTCATTTAAAATATAGATGTTGCAAGTTTTTTTTAAATAAAAATTTATTATTTCATTATATTTGTATTTACCCTTTGATAATTTTCCCATGTATATAATGTACTGTGATTATATCAACCTCCATCCCCCTCCACCTCCCCATAGACTCCTCAGTCAGATCCCCTCCCAACATCCATCATGTTCTCTTTTCTCTCATTTTCTTTCTTTCTTTTCCTTTTCTTTTCTTTCTTTTCTTGTTTTTTTCTTTGACTTTCAGGGTTATTAATAGTCAAATACAAGGTCTGGTTCATTTCAGCTCCCTTACTGCTAAGTCAGGGGCCAGGGACTGCTTCAGCTTTTCGGCCTTCTCTTTGTCTGTGATGACCAGGGTATACAGGTACCTGCAGAGAACCTTGGACTTCACATTATCCTTGTTCTTGATCTTGACAGATTTGGCATCCTTCCAACAGACAGTAGGCAGAAAGTCTTTGACTTCCTCAGTCTTCCAAGACATGGTAACAGAAGTTCGGTGTTGAAGACCACACCCTAAGAAACTCACAGCTGTGAGACTGAAGAGGATGCTATGGCCTCTTTTCCTAACCCACTTAGTTAGTCAATGCTGTCATAATGGCAGAGGTATATGGCCACCCACCCAGGCATGGGCAGTCTACCAGAGACAAGCTCCCTAAGGAAACAGTCTTGCCAGCCTTCAACTGCTCAAACTGCTCAACTAAGGGTGGGGCTTCCTGATCCCTTCCCCTCTATACAGAAAATTTGTCTGTCTTGATCTTGTGTAGGAATCATTCCGAGAGCCGAAGCCCTTCCCACAATCTTCCTGAGTCACAAAATGACATAGATGATCCATTTAGGGCTGAGCACTCCACAGTTAATTTCTCATTCTTTGCAATGTATCACTTTTGGAATGAGGTGCATTCTTATTTAGGAGAAATGCATTGTGGGGTCATTACTCCAGGATGTATCTGCCCAATTCTAGTTAATCAAGCACTCACTTCAAGTGGCCTTTATTTGGGGGGCTCTGGAGAGATGAGACGGAGTCTCCTGTAATTCAGGCAGACCTCAAACATGCTATATAGCTGAGGTTAGCCTTAAACATCTGAACATGTTGCCTCTACCTCCTAAGTACTAGATGACAGGCATGGGCCACCATGCTTGGGCCTGGGTAGTCTCTTCATGCAGTCAAGTGACACAGTAAATAAGACATGTGTAGGCTATTGCTGGCATAAGGGAAACAGGTAACAAACTTGGACACTAGATAAGGTGATCATGTATGACATGTATGTACACACACCTGTGGCATAGATATGTACTGCCATTACCAAGTATTCAGTCAGTGCTATACATGACTGCACATGGTATACTTCTACAGGTCAGGCAGAGCCACAGGTTTGTTGACACCAGCATGACCACTGGGCCCTGAATAATGCATTGTACTACAATGTTACCATGGCTACAAGTCTCTATGTTATAGGAATATCTCGGCTTCTTTATAATCTTAAGAGAGCACTATTGCATATGCAGTTTTCTGTTGAGTAAAATATTGCAATGTGTGCAGTGTACTGCCTTGAATGTGTGCAGTGGATCAGGGACCCAAGTACACAGTGAGGACTTTGGCTTGAGCCTGAATTAAACTCTCCAAAGAATACTGGCACATTTAGATTAATGGAGGTGATAGTTGGGGGTGTTCTAAGTAACATTAAGATGCTTCCTTGTTCACCTTCATGCCCTCACTTATTATTTCCCCATTCTCTACCTCAAGGAGATGGCATTGCAACTGAGCCTCTTGGATAGTCACTAAAACCTATGCAGCAGATTGGGAAAGGCTTTCTCTTACTTAGGTTTTTTGTTGTTGGTGGTTTTTGGTTTTGTTTGTTTGTTTGTTTCTGTAAAGAGTTACTGTGGTCAAGCAACTCTTATAAAGAAAAACATTTAATCAGGGTGGCTCGCTTACAGTTCCAGTGTCAAGCCAATTTTCATCATGGCCAGGAGCATAGTGTTGTGCAGACAGATGCTGTATTGGAGAAGTAGCTGAGAGTCCTACATCTTGCAGGCAACAGGAAGTCAACTAAAATACAGGACAGTATCCTAAGCATAGAAAAATCTCAAAGCCTGCCTCTACAGTGACACACTTTCTCCAACGAAGTCATATCTCCTAATAGTACCATTTCCTATGAGATTTTAAGGGCCAATTACATTCAAACTGCCACATTTCATTCCTTGGCTCCCATAAACTTTTAACAATATCATAATGCAAAATGCATTTAATCCCCAAAGTCTATCACAGTCTCAACAATGTTTAAAAATCTAAAGTTCAAAGTCTCTTCTAAGATTCATTTAATCTTTTAATTGTAATCTCCTATAAAATCAATATCAAAAAACAGATCATATACTCCCAACATATAACGGCACAGGATATACATTACTACTCCAGAACACAGGGAAAGAAACATCGAGGAAATACTGGACCAAAGTAATACCCAAAATGAGCAGGGCAAATTCCAGACATCTTGGTGTGTGATGTCAAAACACTCTTCAGGCTCCAGCTCTATTTAGCTTTGTTGACTGCAACACACTTCTCTCTCTTGGGCTGCTTCCACTCCCTGTTAGCAGCTCTCCTCAGCAGGTGTCCCACAGGTCTGGCATCTCTAACATCTTAGAGTCTCTAAGGCAATCAAAGCCTCACCTTCATAGTTTCATGCAATGCCCTCTCTACTAGGCCTCCATTCAGGGACACCCCTGGCCTCAGCAGCTTTCTTTAGGCCTGGAGGCAAATTCTATAACCTATTACTTCTATCCTTCACTCTAAAGCCAGCACCATGGCCAAAGTCACCAAGTTCTGCTGCTTACTGGGACTGGAACATGGTCCCCTATTCAATGACATCTTCTCCAGCTTTCTATCCTTCACTGCCTAAGCTCAGCTGTCCAGAAACTGGATCTCTAGACCATACTGGCCTCTAACTCGGAGATCCACCAGCCTCTGGCTTCCCAGTGCTAAGATTAAAGGTATGCTCCACCAAACCTGGCTCTAAACCTTTTTTCAGTTTCTTTACATAAGCTGGAAAACTTAGTAGGGTGGGATCTTACCCTGAGGTCACCACTCCCTTTATTCCATTTCTTAACCCATCCATCTATCTCCTTGAACACAGAATTTAGCTCCATTCCATTTTCTGTTGCTTTTTTTTTCTCCTCAAAATTTACATTTTTGTAACTTACCATGTTTATCATGCTCCTTTCATTATAAATCTTCATTAGAGTTGCCACTAATAACCATGTGAGAGTCTATACAAACAGATTTCTAGATTTCTTCTTCCAATGGAATTAATCTAAAATCCTTCATTTTAGCCACAGGCAGACACTATAGACAAGGGCAAAAACCAACCCCCCCCCCTTTTTTTTTTTTTTAAAAAAAAAAAAAAGGTATCACAAGACTAGTCTCTAGCTCACCATCTTTCTCCTTATAAACCTCTTGATTCCCACAGTTTATTAAATCACCTTCAGCATCACTTTCTTCCATGCTACTACGGTATAGATCATTAAGCAGTGCTTAAAGCATTCCAGTGCTTTCCTAACCCAAACTCCCAAAGTCTGTATTACTCCAAACAAAAATATGGTCAGGCCTATCACAGCAATACCCCAGTCCCTGATACCAGCTTCTGTCTTAGTCAAGGTTTTTAGTGGTATGAAAAGATATTATGACCACAGAAAATCTTATAATGAGAAACATTTAATCAGGGTGGCTTCCTTACAGTTTCAGAGGTTAAGTACATTATCATCATGGCAGGGAGCATGGCAAAATATAGGCAGACATGATATTGGAGTAGTAGCTAAAAGTCCTATATCTTGCAGGCAACAGGGAGTCAAATGAGACACTGGGTGATACCCTGAGCATAGAAAACTTCAAATCCCACCCCTAGAATGACACACTCCCTTCAACAAAGCCACACCTCCTAATAGTGCCACTCCCTATGAGATTATAGGTCAATTATATTCAAACTAACAGAGGCTCCCTGATCTATCTTAGATAAAGCATAAGGATGGGTCTTCAGGCTTAGATGTTGGAAGGTGGGAGAGATAGGACAATGCTGCCCTACATCTAAAAGTATTGCCTTTCATGGGTGTTATTGTATTTGATGGAACTAGGGTGAGGGGAAGTCCCAGACAGTAGCTAAGAGCTCCATAGTAACAGAGGAGGAAGGCTGTGAGAGGCTATGAATGGTACTGAATTCTCAGTTTTAAATTGAGACAAACTGACAGGGCATGTTGATATACAATTCCATCATTTAGGAGGCTAAGGCAGAATAATTGCTACAAGTATTAGGCCAGCCAGGGATATATAACCAGACTCCAAAGACCAAAAAAAGCATTAATATTACTACTACTGCTGCTACTGCTGCTACTACTACTACTACTACTACTACTACTACTAATAATAATAATAATAATAATAATTGGGTGTTGAAAATGTAGCTTAGTTGGCATACTTCTTGCCTAGCATATACAAGGACACTAGGCTTGATCCTTAGCATTGCAGAAAACACATACTTGTAATCTCAGCACTCAGGAAGGTATAACCAGGAGGAACAGAAATTCAGTGTTATCCTCAGCTATACAGTGTAAGCCAGCCTGCACTATACAGAACCATATAGGATCACCATCAACATCATTAACATCATCACCAGAATCATAATAACACTAATGAGTGTAAACTGAATAATGATAAATGATTAGAATCCAAAGAAAATTGTCCTTGAATTACAAAATGGAGATCTTCATAAATAAAATAAGCATTCTTTATATTATTCATTCTTCCTAAGATCTTTGTGTAATACATTCATCTTTGTTCTCTAAGGAGCCACATATGAACAACTAGTGTGGTCTTTGTGTTTCTTGCCTGGGCTTTCCCCCTCTGTGTGCAACAGTCTTGGATGGCTTTATTATGTCAGGTTCAACCAAGAATACAGAATCAACCCAGTAAATTTCAAATGGAGAAAACAATTAGGTTTTTGTCTGCTTATTAATGGGAGAGTCAAAAAATAAAAAGTGAGAGTGTAGTCAGTAGCTGCAAGTTGATATTTCTGCATCTACATAGATGCTTATCCATGTTTACATGCTCTCACATGCACAATGCACTTGCAGGCATGAAAATACATGTACACATATAGGAAAATAAAAATGAAAATTCTAGAGTCCATGGGCTCTGTCATTAGACATGCTGCATAGTGTCCTGTGGTCCTTGCAGCCACCACTGCCATTATACACTCAGACCACAGAAAGAGACTTTTGTTACCAATGCTGGAAGTATGGTCTATAGTCAAAAGAAAAGATAACTCCACCTTCTATTCTCTTGTGAAGGCCCTCCCATCAGAAGAACATAAAGAGGCCTTCATAAGTGAGTCATAATAAAAGAAAAAAGTTCAGGCTTCCAGCATGCATATCAGAGGATGTAAATTCACTGGAACGGAGTCAATAGCCACAAACAATTAAACAGCATGACTGGACACTCAGCACAAAGAGAGGATGGGAAGTGGCAGCCTTGCAGTCTTCTTGGGAGATTAAATTTCATTCCCTACAAGGGTTGGGACTGGAGATCATAGATAAAGCCAGATTTGAAATCCCCAGGATTCAAATAAAAACTGACCAAACCAATTTATAATCCCAGTGGCCAAAACGCAGAGAAGAGAGCCATGAAGCAAACTAGCGAGACTAGCAGAATGAGTGAGCTCTGGGTTCCTGAGAGGCCCTGTCTCTACACAAAAATGGAAAGTGATTGAGTAGGAGAACCAGTGTCAACCTCTGACCTTCACATGCACACTCACACTTGTTTCACATGCAGCCATGCATACGCAAACATGTGCACATGCATACACACCACACACACCAGGAATAACACAATGAAAGTCTGGCATGTATTAAAATAAAAAATCCATCAACTTCCTACTATTGATTTGGGATGCATATATTTAACATAAAAATGCTGGTTTCTGTTTGCTAACATTTTTATTAGAAAACATTTATAAAAACAAGCATTACAGTCAATAATATACAATCAATATACATGCACTCTATTTGACTAAGAAAGACAATGAAGCAAAGGCAATCTAGTTGTTGACATCGGGCCAAACAGCATATGAGGATGAGAGTTGATGAAAATAGCTTATGAAAATTCACTATCATTAGAAGATGGCTTTTTTTTTATGTCAGCTTGATAACTTCCAGGAAATGAAGAAAAACTCAGAGTGATAAAATCGTGTAAGTAGAGCCTAATAAAAATAACTTATGCACAGCATACCAACTCCAAACTGTGACAGTATTAGCCCATCAAGAAGAAGTAATGAATTCTAATAAATCTGGGAACAAGCAAAAAAGTATTTATTATCTCTGCATCAGTGTTGTGTGTCTATTATCCTCACTTTGTAGTATTTTGAATAGCATGAAAACACTGAGTAACAAAAGAAACATGCTAACTATTCAGGGAGATTGCTTGACTTTTGTTCGTACACATGCCATGTCTTCCTTTCACTGGAGACTGTATTCATCTTTGGAGAAAGCCATCATTAATGTAAGGAAAATAAACTTTTCCAGAGCAAGCTAGTAACCAAATAGGACCTGAATGACAAATACAAAACCTCCTCAAAAGTCACAATAGGTAATACATATTCTAGAAGGAAAAAAATAGTATTATCACAATATCCTTATTTCATATTGATAGAATGTGTGTGTGTGTTTTATACACATGAAGTTATGAGTCCTTTGTGCGAGTGCATACATCTGTAAACCAGAAAAAAGTTGCAAGGGTCAAGTGCCCTTTTCTATGGCTCCCCACCTTATACTTTTGAGGCAGGGTCTCTCCCTAAACCTGGAGCTCATATTTTTCATCCAGCCAGACAACCAGCAGGTCTCAGCAACCTTGTAGTCTCAACTTCCCAATAATTCTAGTGCATAATAAAAAGGCTAGGCCATACCAGCTTGTTGTGAGAGTACTGAAATCTGAACTCAGGTACTTAAATTTATACAGTAAGTGCTCTTATCACCAGCCATCTCTCTTGTCCTCATCCATCTTGTTTTGAGACAGAATCTCTCACTAAACATGCAGCTCACTGATTCAGCTAGACAAGGCAGCTAGCAAGTCCCAGAGATAATCTTGTACACTGACCGAGTTTGCCACTGGTAGGAATTTCAAAGAAAAGCCATCTAAATGAATTTGAGTTTCTTGTCTTCCCCTGTTTCTAATAATTGTCTCTTGGTCCTAGATGTAGGGTCCCCTCACCTTTTCACTGTAAGAGACTTACACTCCTACAGACCCTAGAGATGGTTCTGCTGTGGGAATGTGGAATAAATTTCTGAGAATATAGGAAAGGCAGACCTGAAGACACACCCCTGTCCCAGGTGTCAATGACATGAGGCTGGTGAGTAACATGATGCTGCCAGCTGCATTAGTGACACTGATCTGGGGTCAATCTCAGGAACCTGTGGACTTCAGACATCCCAAGGAAAACAGGGATTAAAAAGAAGACACTCTAAGCAGAAGAAAATGTTATAGAAGAAACACTTAGCCTAACTGTGCCCACATAAATAATCTGTGTGCTATAACAAGATGGCCCCAAGCCAAAAGATGTTCTAGAGCATAGAATTTGTCCCCAAACAATTCTCTTTTCTTGTCGACATCCTTGATTACCTAAGCAGTCCTCTTGACGTCGCCTTTCTAGAAGATATGTATGTGTTTATTCTTCATAGAACTTGCTCCTTCTGGAAAGCAGGGTACAACTTATAAATTCAAGAAATAAGAAATAATGTGTAAATACAGGATCATCTAATGCTTGGCTCTGAAACTGAAATGTCTCTTATTGTCAAAGGGATTTCTTCATTTACTTGATGTTTCTTTTTCTGACTTTGTAAAAAAAAGTATTGGCATATTTTACAATTTATTACATCTAATAAAATGTAAAGACAGTGTATGGGTGGTATTGGATCAATTTTAAATTTCTACTTCATAAATTGTGAAGGTCATCACTTAATTAAAATGGTATCTTAAAGTTGCTTCCACATTCAATGCCTGTTATACTATATTTTACATTTGGGGGAAGGGAGGCATTTATTAAAGGAATTTTGATAGTATTGAAAGTGATCAAGAGAACTGCTATTGTTCCCAGTTAATAGGAAAAAACAGTTTAAGTGAGGGCATGATCAGGCTAGAAAGAAAGAGGGAACACAAAGAGAACGAAGAGGAAGACAAGGAGAATGAGGAGCCTAGAAAAAAAATTAAATATGTTTCATTTTTTCTTAAAATGCATATTCTATTACCTCATTTCTGAAACAGACAGTAATGACAGACTATGCATAAATTATATATTCAGGAATCTGGAAATTTTAGTCACAATTCATATACAGAAGGTATATCAATTGGCAAAATGAAATCCCACACCAATGAGAAGAGGAAGAAAAGAGGCTGCAATGTCTAACAAGGAAGACAGCCTGGAGAAAGCTGCTGTCATTTTATCTGTTGAAAGGACAATGATTTTTGATTCCATAAACTGGCTCAAAATTTCAATGCATTATGTATCATTCCAGAAGCCTTTTGAAACCGAATGCACTCAAGAGGCCTGCTGGATGGAGCATCATAGGGACACAGCAGGCTTTCTGTGAGCTCAGGATGTTTCACTTTGATCTCCAGGCAAGCCAACTGTGACACAGTGTCCCCACAGAGCACGGTGCACAGCACAGGAGGCCCTTTTAACTAAAGTGCACACAGAGAAAAATTGATGGGATTCTTATGAAGTGGTTTGTTTTAGCTCCAAATGGAGAAAAGCAAGTAGAGGAGAGAAAGGGACATATTTTCGTGATATAAAGAGCCACCAGAAACCAAATGAAATTCTTGATCATATTTGAGGGGATGGGGATGCAGCTCAGCAGGTGGAGTGCTTGCTTGCTTAGTTTGCATATAAAGGCCTGGATTCAGTCCCTAGGACCAAATATAACTGATGTGATGGTGTATAGGTATAATCACTGCACTTCAGAGTCAGAGGCCAGAGGGTCAGAAGTTCAGGGTCATCCTCAGCTACACAGTGAGCTTGAAGAAAACCTAGCTTACATGACATCCTGTCTTAAAAACATTAAACACAAATCTAAAAATAAAGCATATTATTTATGAGAAGATGAGCTTCAATACATAAGATAGAATGTAGGAATGCAGGGCAAAATTAACTGGTATGTAAACCTACCACAAAGCAAGTCACCCGTTGGCATTTCCTGGAATTTTAATTCTTTGCATTGCAGTGGGAACAAGTACTCAGGACACAAAGAATAAAATTCTTTCCTTGGAGTCTGACAGGGCTTTGTCATGACTTGTAATGAACTGAACACTGTTATGTGTGTTCTAACAGAAATGAGTATTATTGTGTGTGCAAAAAAGGGGGGAAATATAATGAATCACCTGCCCCCAAATGTTCTCACAACAGCATCTCTACCAACTGAGACAACAACTCCATTCTCAGCTGGTCTTCACTTTTCTCTAGCTGGGTTTGTGTCTGTTCCAATGTGAAGGGAATGGTTCATTTTAGGAATCAGTCAGACATTAAACCAGAGTTACTACAGCTGTGGGGGTCTGCCTCGGGGAACAAAACAAAAATCTGAAAAGTGTTAAGTCCAAATATGATATCAGATAGTTATACTGTGTGTGTGTGTTTGTATAGTACATGTGCACAGTTCCCATGGTGACACTGTCAATGACAGTAGACTGTAAACTAGAAATTATCCTCTCCATAAGAAAGTATCTAACTTAAGTCCAGTCTATAAGACAGTTTGAGTATGAAAAGTGAAAAAACAAAGAACAATCATGATGTTTATGATTTATTTATCCTTCAAAAATAATGCCAATAATTAGTAAAGTTGTTGAGGTCTGTTCATGGCAGAAAAGCCAAATATGTGCTGAGTAATTGAGAAGAGACAGCTGAGGGAAATCATAAAAACCATCATACCTATCCAGTATGGAATAGTTACCACTATACTCGCTGAAAGTATTCTGTCTGGTGCTACTTCATGGCTGTATTTGATGTGATTGATAGCTCTGTGAGGTAAGTGCATATTTGTACTGTTTTGAACTTGTCAGAGGAGCCTTGAAAGTGAGGATATCTGAACGTTACCATGTCATGAACCCAGCCATTGGTGAGGCTGGATAGTGTGGCTATAATGCTGTATCTATGCATCCTACTGTTGGCCAGGGTTGACCCACTCCACCTTTCTTGATCAATAAAAGAGAAAGGAGGGAAACGCTAAGGATGCTGCTATTTGGGCAAGTAAATTAAAAGCATCGTGTGTGGATGAATTGTAGATAGTATACATATACAGTCTGTGTACATGTGGATTAGAGTGTGAACACTGGTGTTTGCATGTAGAGGTCACAGGAGGTCTTGGCATTCTGCCATATCACACTCACATTATGCCCTTAAGACAAGTGGGCATCTAGGGAGCCTCAGCAATCCCACCATTTCTACATTCCCCTAAGTGCCAAGGTTACAGGTGTGTTCACCCACATTTTTTGTGGGTGTTTGGATGTTAGAACGCAGATCTTCATGGTCCTCTGGCAGGCACTCTTAACCTGCTGAGCTGTCCTGCTCCTTCAAACTCCAAAAAAGGATATTTTTCAGTTGCGGAACATGAAGGAATCTATTACAAGAAACAGCAATGGCTGTGAATAGTGAACATCTGTAATTAGAATCATTACACAATCACAAAGCTGAGGCAAAACAGCCACAGAGCACAGACTTGTGGAAGCTATATGAGAGAACATTGCATCCTATCCAACAAGGAGTCTCCTTCATCCTCCTGGAAAGTGCTGGTGTAGTACCTGCTTGAATGTTTCCAGTGAGAGACACTCCCCACCTACCCAGCAGCCCATTCTGTCCTGAAGGTGTTAGGATTTTAGAAAGGGCACCACTGTATGGACCCCAAACCAGAGCTGGTATCACTGCAAGCATTTCTCTGAGCAAGTCATACTGTCACTTGACCCCTCCTCCGAGGGACTGCTGTTTCCATATAAAACATGAAAGGTAAAATATGCTTTGAAGGGGAGCCTAATTAATTTTGTAAGTGTCATATTAAGATCTGGATTAGTTTCTATCATTTGTGTCAAGGCCAGTAAAATCAAATGGCAAGGCTCAGTTAGAGCTCATGGTGTCAAGTAAAATTCACCCTTTACAAAACCACAGTGTTTCACTGAGCCATCACTGTATGTTTGTGCAGGCAAAGATAGAGCAAACACTTGGCTAGAGTGAGATACAGAACTGGGCAAGGTAGCGAGTCGTATACGGAAGGCTGGTGGGTAGGTAATCGCTACCAAAAGTTCTCTGACAGAAGATAACCAGTGTGTGCACTTTCTTGTTAGGTGTGCAGAAAACAACTGCAGACTCCCAGACATCCTAAAGCCTGAGTATGGTTGTCCATTCTGCCAGGCTTCCTTCCAGAGCAGGGCCTCTGGTGGACAGAGCATAGCATGGGATTCCATCTCACATGCCTGCCCCATGTGCCCAATCAAGGAGACTTAATTTCAGCAAAGATATGTATATCAAAGCAGATAGAATTGGCATACATCTCTGTCAGGCTTAGTGAGTCATTGTATCCTGTGAATCCAGGGCCACAGAGAAAGGAGAACTGAGTTTTGTTTCAAGGAAGACACATAAAAGTTTCTCATAACACCTAATAATTTATTCTCCCCCTACCCCAAAAAAATGAAGGTTTTAACAGTGATGGTAGTGTCCATAGATTCTAAGTAGAGACTTAGTAAAAGAACACTTGAGCCCACCTTGGTATGCATCATGGGTGGTACTTACTACACTGTTGATATATCTTTCTCTGGTCTCCAAAAAAATACCCAGAGTGAGCAAAATTTTTTGATCTCTCTATGAACTTAAATATAACTTTTATTCAAAACATATTTCCCAAGTACACAACCTACATGGACATATTGACTCACTTGCACATGTACAGTGCTAGTGCTAATTGGATTGTGCTGTTAACTCAAAAGTAACACATTATGTGTTTTCAATCCATTGGAGGAGGGCTGGTGAAAATATGTGAACTCTAAAACTAGCCTCCATCTTTAGCAAGGGTGTAGCATGAGGTTTCTGGCCTGGACTAGCCCCACAGTTCAGACCTGTCCACTGCCACTTATCTGGACCAACAATCCCAAAATCCCAAAGAAATACACAGATGCTTATATTAATTTCATGCTGTTTGGCCTATATCTCAGGCATATTGCTAGACAGCATACATCTCTGTCATGCTTAGTGGGTCATTGTACCCTGTGAATCCAGGGCCATTTGAATCCAGGAAATTCAAACCATTTCCATTAATCTCTCCTGGCCTGTGGCTCTCCTGTGTTACCTTACATGTTGATTTTTGGGCAGCTGGATGGTGTCTCTCTCTGACTCCGCCCTCCTTCCCCTATCTATACTCCAATTTCTCCGCCTACTTCTAAGATGCCCTTCATAGGTCAAAACAATCCCATTATTTCACAGTATACATAAGGACATTTGCATATCACAAGGGTATCAAAAGTCTCTGTAGATTTAAGCTTTTATGATTTAGGGAGGAAGGTGAACTCATACTTACAGAGAGCACCCTTTGAAAACTCTCTTTGAGTGAATGCACCATCTGAATGTGAAATATATTTGCTAGTTCTCTAGACCATGGCACCATTTAGAGAGATTAAGAGACTAGGAGGGAGAACCTACTGGAGGAAGCATTTTGCTGCCTGTAGGAGCTAGATGTTGATAGCCTGGCTCAACTTCCAGCTGGGACTTTCCTTGTTCTACCCAGACATGGAGATGGAAGGAGTCCTGGTTGGGAGCTCCCACTGCCCCTGCCATGATTTTTCTCCACCATGGAATGTATTCTCCACAAGTGAGCGAAAATACATCTTCTCTCTCTAAAGCCGCTCTTGTGAGGCATCCTGTCATACTCATGATAAAATAATTCCTTTTTCTTCCAACTTATGCTCTTCTGATTTATTTTAATGTCCTTGTACATTTTCTAATTCTTCTTACTCAAGATGGTACATATTCTCAATGGCCATACCAACCTGACCTGGTCCGATGCTGGAAGCTAAGTAAAATCAAACCTGGCTGGTACTTGGGTGCCACTGGTATATGCTGATTAAAAAGTGAAATTTAAAAATTCAAGAAATTTGACTTGTATAACATTATACACATATAAAAGAAACAAACTTTATAAGATAGTACATTTATGGGGATGAGGTAATTAAAGTTGACAAGAGAAGTGCAGCTTCTAGAAGCTTCTGCATAATGGCTACTGTCCTGCCCCTAGGTCATGTGGGAATACAGGATATCCCCGCAATACTGAATAAATGGCAACATCATCTCTGTGTTTATGCTTTTATTCTCACTACCTGACAACAAGCAAGTATTGCACCAAAAGAGAAAGTTCACCATACAGGGAGCCTATGAATGAATGAAAGGAGTGGCCACCTCAAGGTGAACCCTGGTTTGGTTTTGTTTTTGAGCAATGTTTTACTTACTATACAGCCATAAAATCTGGTCATCAGGAAGGTGTGGAGGCTGGGAAGAGAGCTTTGATGGACCACTCAGGCCTGTGAAGAAACTTCTTTGAAAAACTTGACCTTGTGTGTAGGTATAATCTATTCTTTCCACTCCAGTCTTAAAAAGAAAATGCAGGAGAGGTGAAGATTACCCTCACATTTTCATCTCCTTCTTTTTGGCTTCATTTCTGCCTCTGTACTTTCCAAATTCCTCGAAGGGACTTTGAATGTTACCACTACAGCAAAATTATAGCAGAGGATGAGGAAGCCAAAGGTCCCATCACTCCACCCAGTGCACCCAGTGGGGAAAAGCCAGACAGAAAAACCATCTGCTAGCTGCCACACTGAGTGATTTCTAGAACAAGGAAAATACAAAAGAGCCTAACACCATTCTTTATTTTATCAATATTGGGGAAAACCACGTTGTAAATCAAACCTCCTCTCGCCCTGTTGAGCTTGTCTAAAACACAGACAGCTTATGCTTAGTTTCACCCCAGTCCTCCAGTCCTCCTTCTCAGAGCCACATCCTTGCTGGAAGGTAAATCCCATGTTCTTTTAGGTCCTGTTGTTAGTGCAGAGCTGATACATATGACATCATCCACAGATGTGTGACTAACAAAATACAAGTATCCAGACTTACAGATTCTTATGTGACATTGGCTATGTTACAGCAGCTGGTCTTTGGCAAACTGTCTATTCTGAGTTGGTTTCGAAATAACCAGTGTACATTTTATAACAAAGGGGCAGATTCAAGTTTTGATTTTCATAGAAGGATACAGGAAAGGACTGGATGGCTTTGGTTTGAAAATTTTTGTTCTGTTTTTGTTTTGTTTTGTTTATTTTTGAAATTAAAATATGATTACATCATTTCCCCTTTTGCTTTTGGTTTTTAAGAAAAGGTCCTATGGTAGCCCACACTGACCTTGAACCCTCCAAACCCACCAGCCCCTCTGCAGTGCTGTTTAATTGCAGGAATGCACCACAAGATCCAGATTATGGCTGAATTTTTAAAGGAGGGGGGACTTACGTGTGATGAGAAAAATATTCTTAAACATGAAGTCTAGAAACAGCAGCAAATATTAAGGGCACAGAAGGGCCACTGGTTGGGTTGGGAGTGAAGAAAAGCATTGAGATTGGGCTTTGAGCTCTTCCTGGTTTGAGCCCTACTGTTTATATAAGCAGAATGTCAGAGCTCAAAGCCCATCTACAAAAATCCAGTCACATTAAGCAGGAATGCCCCAAAGAGAAGGGCTGCTGCTTTGCAAAGTTCTCCACATTTTCCTGACAAATTTGGAGAAGGTGGATCTATTGTCTGTCTTTGCCACTCTTGTTGGCTTCCTTGTTTAATGAGGAAGGGAAAGCTCTGGGGTTGTTAAAAAGCTCCAGGCTGGCTTCTGCCTGTGTGCAATTACTGTGGAAGAAAATCCTTGAATGCATGACATACATTTTTAATAAGTGGAGACCTTAGGAGTTATTTCTATTTGATCTGAGCCCGACACCATTCCCTGCTTCTGAATTTCTTTGGAAATGCTGAAGTCTTTCATTCCCACATCATCTTCACAGTACACTGACGAACCCAGGAGAAACTGCAATTATCTTTTGGGAGAGTGGTGAGTTAAAGTAATCTTTAAAATAATAATAATAATTAATAAGCCTCACTCCATCTTACACAAGCGTCTTACTTGTCCCTTTGTATGACACAGTGAAATAATGCTGGGGCTTCCCACATTCCTCACAGATTCCTCCCTTCTCCTGCTGCATCTGCACGTTTTTTCCTACAGGCTCCTCCTATGGAGTTTCAGATGATCTGAATTTGAACAGAGAAAACAGTTACTAGTTTGCAATTGCTCTCAATCATTTGTCCATAAATCACTGAGTCAATGGACTTGGATATCCACCCAGTATTTCATACTCAATGAGACTAAGATCCAGTATGTATGCTATACACCTGAGCCCATGTCCCGCAGCTCTGCACACCCCAACAATGGTTGCTCTGCTCCCCACTCTTTGTTTCTGCTGATGTATGAAAGACATGCCACATACCCAAAAGAGGATACTAATCTTAGGGGTTCCTTACTTGAAATTTTGAATGTAAATAGTCTTCATTATCTTCTTTTAAGATAATTTACTTTCTCTCTGTTTTAAGCCAAGACCCAGAAAGGTCAGATAACCCACTTGGGGTTACAAAGTCCAATGGTGACAAGTTGAGACAAGTCTCAAAGGTAGGTGAAACTGGAATATGGAAATAAATTGAGGATACATGTCTCCTTTGGTGCTGTGGGGAGAAAGGCATTATGGAAACCAGGCTGCTTTGTCAGAGAAGGTGCCAAGGCTTCAGTCCCACCCAGCGATCACCAACAGGGAATGCTGGCAAAATGCGCTCACACTAAGCCTTGCCTCTTGCTCTGCATGGCTCTCATTAGTGCTACCTGCCCCTCCTACTTTACCAGGCTGCTGAGAGGATCAAATGAGGAAGCTCCATATGAAAACACTACAGAACAATTATCAGAAAATTATAATTTCCACTTCCAGGACCCCAAAGAGAATGTCTCAAGATGTTACATTCTCTTGTATTAATTAGATGAAAACATCAATGGAATAATCTAAAAGTTAAAGTGAATCCTTCTCTACTTTGTAGCTCAGGGGGGCTTTTACAAAAATAAAAATGCTGCTATTGTTTATCTTCCCACTCTTTGAAACTTTCTGTAAAATGATAAATGTGAGTGATGATACACTGAGCTGAATAGTGTCCACCCAAAGTCATGGTCACCCAGAACCTCAGAATGCAATCTTAAGGAAAGTAATGTAATTAAGCACTCCAAGAAAGAGCCATCCCTGATTTGCGGTGGACCTTGAAATCAATGGCAGATATTCCCGTAAGAGGAAAGAGCATAGGGACAGGGAAGAGGTCATGACATGATAGAGACAGAAATCGGAGTGATATTATCACAGGTCATTGGGCTAAGGAGGCAAGGGAATGTCTTCTGGAGACTTTGGTGGATGTGACTCAGTGGATAACCTGAACTTCACACGTGCCACCTCTAAAGCTCTGAGGGCAAATTTCCGTTGTTCAAGAGATTGTTGTAAATGGTTTCTGCCTAGACTTTCTGGTCTAGCTCAGAGGTTCAGACCCACAGTCCCACAGAAACACACAGACGCTTGTATTATTTTACTCTGATTGACCTAGGGCCCAGACATATAATTTCAGCTGAACTAACCCATCTTGTTCACTCATGCAGCTTTTTTCTCAGAGCAGCATTTCAGCTTCTTTCCTCTGCGTCTGCTGCCATATCTTCATTGTGTCTATGGCGACTCTCTCTGGCGACTCTCTGGCATCTGTGTCTGGTGTCTCTCTCTGCTCTGAGATGTTTCCGAGTTTTCTTAGCCTGGTAGCCCCGCCCACACTTCCTGTTTGCTTTTGGCCAATCAGCTTTTATTAAACCCATAGGCTGGACAAATATTTACATTACCAGTATAATCCCACTACAAGAGATCTTCACAATTGTTCATTACAACAACTCTAACAATCAAGCACAGACTGACACACTGTGGTCACTATGTTCTCACAGCCTCAGAAAGCTTATGACTTCCTGGTGACCCTGGTAGTAACCACACTGGTTATTTATAAATCCTTTCACTCCAGTTGACTGATGCTCAGCTTCTAATAGGATTTTTATCTTCAATATTCTGCCCACACCCAGGTATTAGGGGAATCCTGTTCAATACAAATACATTTCCATCAACCTGCTTGTTTGTTTAATTTTTCATTGTTTTGCAGAATCTATGCATATATATTTTTATTATTTTAAAAAGTTTTTTCTATTACAAATAATGCTGTGATAAACATAGTTGAGCTAATGCCTTTGGAGTGAGAATGTGCATCTTTAGGATATATGCCTAGTTGTGGGTATTGTTGGACCCTTGGGGACATTGATTCCCAGTTTTCTGAGAAACTGCCATACTGCATTCCAGAGTGGCTGAAGAAGCTTACACTCCCACCAACAATGGAGGAATGTTCCCCTTGCTCTTCAACCTCTTCATCATAGGCTGTCATCTGTGTCTTTTATCTTAGCCAATCTGACAGGTATACGGTGGTATCTCAAAGTTGTTTTGATTTGCATTTCTCTGATGGCTAAAGATGTTGAACACTTTTTCAAGTGCCTTTCAGCCATTTGTAATTCTTCTGCTGAGAATTCTCTTTTTAGTTCTGAACCCCATTTTTTGATAGGGTTATTCAAGGTTTTGGGCTCTAGTTTCTTGAGTTCTCTATATATTTTAGAGATCAGTCCTCTGTCACTTCTAGGGTTGGTGAAAATCTTTTCCCAGTCTGTAGACTGTCGTTTTGTCTTATTGACTGTGTCCTTGACTTTACAGAAGCTTCTCAGTTTCAGGAGATTCCACTCATTGACTGCTGTTCTTAGTGTCTGCGCTACTGGTGTTGTATTTAGGAAGTGGTCACCTGTGCCAATGTGTTCAAGGGTATCTCCCATTTTCTTTTCTATCAAGTTCAGTGTGGCTGGGTTTATGTTGAGGTCTTTGATCCACCTGGATTTTAGTTTTGTGCAGCAAGAACCTGGAAACATCCTAGATGCTCCTCAACTGAAGAATGGATTAACAAACTGTGGTACATCTACACAATGGAGTACTACTTAGCAGTAAGAAAAAATGGTATCCTAAAATTCACAGGCAAATTGATGGATTTGGAGAATATCCTCCTGAGCAAGGTATCACAAACTCAGAAAGAAAAGCAGGGGATGTACTCACTCATTAGTGGACTTTAAACAAAAAGCAAAGAACACCAAAGCTGCAAACTACAACCACTGAACATCTTGGGATCTGAAGCACCTTGGACTAGCACCTTGGAGCCCAATACCTGACCCAGTCTTAATGTTGAGATGAGGAAAACAGATTTGCCTCGAGTGGATGCTGAACTAAGCTACCTTGGGACCTTGGGACCTCCTGCCTTTGCTAGGGAGGAGATAAGGAGAAGGGGAGAAGAGAGGGTGTTTGGGAGGGGTCAGGAGAAGGAAGGGAGTTTGAACAAGGGGATACATGGATAAAAAAAAATGAGACTTTATTCATAATAAAAAGGTTTTTATTCTCATGTATACCTCTGCTCACCCTCCCTTCCCTCCTCTAATCCCTCCCAATCCTCCCTCAACCTCCTCCAGCCCCATCCCCCCACCTATTCCCAAGGAAGGCAAGGAGTCCCAACATGGGTCAGTTCAGTCAGATTTATTCATTTGGGGTAGGTCCAATACCCTCATCCCATTATTAAGGCTAGATTAGGTGTTCCTCTGTAGGGAATGGGCTCCAAGATGCCAGTTCATGCACAGGAACATAGTCTGATCCTATTCCATAAGGTCCCATACTTCCCATGCTTTTTGACAGTCATCTACCTTTGGAGGGTGTAGTTCCTTTTCCTGAAGATTCCCCAATGGTTATTTTTGGTTCAATGAGCTTCTAAAAGCTCCAGTTAGCCATTTCTGTAGAACTCCTGCTCATAATCTGGATCCCTTTGCTTATATACCCTCTCCTCTCTCTTTAGCTAGACTGGGAGCTCAACCTGGTGCTTAGCTATGGATCTCTGCTTCCGCCTCTATTTGTTACTAGAGGATGGTTCTATAATGACACTTAGGGTGGCTACTCATTCTACTATAGGGGAAGTCTTGTTTAGGCACCCCCTCCACTATTGATTGGAGTCCTAGCCAGGGACAATCCTATGGGTTCTTGGAGGCTTCCCTAGCACCCAGCCTCTTTCCAGCTCCACAGTGGCTTTCTCTATCAAGATTTCTTTTATTCTCCCTCTTTATTGCTCCTCTCACTCAACCATCTCCTTCTCTCATCTCCCACCTCTCCAGTTATGATTTCAATTTGTTCAGGAGACCTTCTCTATTTCCTCTTCCCAAGGGGATCCTCTAGATGGCTCTCTTAAGTTCCTTCTGATCCCAAGCTGTTCAGGGGTTGTGGTTTACAGCCTGAGTATTCTGGGCTTTTTGTCTTAAATCCACTTATGAGTGATATATCCCTTGCCTATCATTCTGGACCTGTGTTACCTCACACAGGAGGATACTCTGAAAATCTATCCATTTGCCTGAAAATTTTAGAATGTCATTTTTTTTTACAGATGAGTAGCACTCCATTGGGTAAATGTACCACAATTTGTTAATTTATTCTTCAGTTGAGGAGTATCTGATTGTTTCTATGTTCTTGCTATTATGAATAATACTGCTATGAACATAATAGAGCTAATGTCTTTGGGATAGGAATGTGCATTCTTTTGGGCTATATGGCCAATAGTGGTATTGCTGGATCATTGGGGAGATTAATTTCCAGTTTTCTGAGGAACCACCACACTGTTTTCCAAAGTGGCTGTACAAGTTTACACTGTCACCAACAATGGAGGAGTGTTCTCCTTGCTCCGCATCCTCTCTAGCATAGGCTGCCATCTGTGTGTGTGTGTGTGTGTTTTTTTTAATCTTAGCCATTCTGACAAATGTAAGATGTTGTCTGACAAGTATCAAAAAAAGTCATTTTTATTTGCATTTCTCTGATGGTTACAGATGCTGAGCAATGCTTTAAGTGTCTTTCAGGCATTTGTAATTCTTCTGTTAAGACATTACAAATTATAGATTCAGGAATGTCTTATGGTCTCAAAAGAAAAAGCTTGAGTGGACAGTAGCTGTTTTTACTTCTTAACTTTCCTAAAATGGGAGAAGCATAGGAAGCATTGTTTATAGAAAGAAATAGGCTGTGAACCTAAAAAGAGTGGTGGTGGCTAGCAAGATGACTCAGCATTTAAGAGCACTTGCTATACAATGGGAAGGACTGACATTCAGAACCAACCCTCACATGACAAGCAGGATGTCCCACACACACTTGCTACCCCAGATTTGAAGAAGACAAAGACAGCAAGATCACTAGGAGTTGCTGTCTTCCAGACTAGTTAAAGCCTAGGAAAAAAATATGAGCCCCAGGTTCAGGAAGGGACCCTGACACAAAGGAAGAGATAAAGTGAGACAGTAGAAAACACCTGACACCCACTTCTAACATCTGCCTACATGCCCAAGAGACCACCCCACATTCACACAGAGAGACACATATAGACATGCAAGCAAATAAGCAAATAAACAAATCTTTAAAAAACCAGCACTGCTTACATGATGGCCAGATCTAGGAGGCCATTGTCACAATTTGTAATAATAAGCTTTCAAGGACTAGAACTTCACATTGTATTTTTAAATGAATTTCATAGGTACAATACCTTAAACAGAAATAGAAACATATATAATTACATATTATATATTATGTCAAAAATAACCTTAAACTTGTATCAATATACAAAAATTCATACCAATGTAAAAACTGTGAGACTAGTAGTTGCTTTTTAATAAATTCTGTCATCTGTCCTGTCCTGTCATTCCTATCCTCTTTTCCCTCTTTTCATCCCCCATTCCCCTTTTTTCTTCGACACTAGATAGAACAAAAAGAAAGAGAGAGGAAAGAAAGGAAGAAAGGAAGGAAAGAAGAAATAAATCCTTTAACCCAACCTCTATTTAGGTTTCTCCCTGACCATGACCAATAACAAACCCCAAACAATGACAAACACCCATAACCTATCAAACCACCAAAAAAAAAAAAAAAAAAAAAACCCACCCACCCAACCTCTTTAGAATGTGGGCATTGTGTTCTTAGATTCATTTTCTGCTGTTGGGAAGGTGACAATATCTTTAAGGGACCCTGAAAAAATTGGGATAATGGTCAAGTCCTGGGAGGGCTAGCTGTATCTTTTGTTGTCCAGTGTCTGTGTGATGGGAAAGTGCAGAGCTTAACTGAAGTCCTAGCTGGAGCAGTCTGTGAGGCTAAACCATCTCAGCTAGCAGCTTTGAAGCTGATCTGAGTAGTTTGTAGTCTGAAACTGATCTTTGAGTGCTGTTTGTCAGCTTGATAGTGTTACCGTAGTTCAGGTGGATTTGTTGTTGCAAGGCTCCATCTTTTTTTTGAAACTTCAAAGGTTGGTGTTGGGAATAATTAGGTTGCTGCAGAAAACTTAAGTATTTTAAATGTCATATACAGTAGATCTCCAAAAGGTTAGAGAACCAGAAACTAGTTAGCACATCCAGGGTATGCAAATTTAGTTCCTAATTACCTAGTTCAGACTCAAACTGAAGACACATATGGGAAGCTAGATGAAGCTCATTTCTAAAATTAGTTAATACTCTGTATGACTACTAATATCCCAATATAAAGTTTACATATACATATATAATCTTATAGATTTTGAGATAATATTTATCTCTTAAGAAAAGTCTTAAAGAGTCAACAACTCTTTGAAAAATAAATAAATAAATAAAAAGAAAGAAACAAAAAGAGTCAAAAAAAAAACAAAAAAACAACTGTAAGATTAGTGACAATAGTATAGTTTTTTAATTTTGGTTTCTTTTCTGTCCCATACCACATGGTTCTTCTGACATGAGACAGAGACTTTGAATTTTTCTTTTAACAAGCATGCTTGTGTTTAGAGAAGAAGACAATCATGATCCAAATCCAAAGCCAGCTTTGAATTTCAATTTGAACTGGGACCACAAAAAGAACATTTGACTTTTATGTTTGTAGAGAATTACAAAGGCAAGCATTTGGGAATATTTATAAAATTCTACCCTATTGGAGGTGGGCTAAACCATTAAGCCAGTTTATTCTTTTCCTTGGGATATTTTTTCTTGATGATTTGTCCTTCTTTTCAGATATCTCATTTGTCCAGTGGGCTCTGGATTTCTTTAGTTGGATGCTTTTATTCTCCTGAAAAGAGGAAAACAAAACCCTGCCCCAGCCTTAACTTTGGGGAGTTCCTTTTTTTCATACCTGATCAAATGAAAGGCATTTGTTAGTCCAATAAGTTAGTTTGGATTGGATAACCAAGTTCTTCGATGAACTATTGCCTCTCCTTAATCAGGAGGCCTCTCCTGTTTGAATCTAAGCTTTATCAGTCTTGATGGTATCCATAGCTTTTTAATTCATTTTAGACACAGGCAAAACTCATACATGGATTTATTTTTATTTATTTAATTTCCTTATTATATAGTGAAACTTTCATCCCTACAGAGTTAACTCAACAGTCAAATATACTTATTATCTTCCTGAGTAAACAGCATTTATTTCTGACAATCAAGATGCCATTATATGAAATAAGTGAGTCAACATTTCTTAAATGCTTAATCATTGAAACTAGTGATGATTTCTAGTCACAGGCTGCTATCAAATGGTAGGTGAGGACCAATGGCCTATGAAGGTGAGTTCATAAACATACACTAATTACAAAACAAAAGAGGGGAAACATGCTTACCAAGCTGATCGGACGATGCCACAGAAATTAAATTGCAAGAAAAAAATTCAATTCAAATTCACTTAATAGAAAGTGACAGTGGTTTCACCCCTTGCTAGTAGGTTGAATGGAGAAAGATCCTGCTATGTAAATCTAGTTTTCTGCCCTGAATGCTGCTAATCATGGGTCCCAGGCTGGTCCCAATGTCCACTGGGATGTATGAAATGGCTGTTGGTATTGTAATGACACAAAAGGTCTGTCAATTTTTTCCCTCCTGTAACCTTTCACTTTCGCCTTGTCTTTTGTCAACCCCATCACCACAACCCCCTCATTTTTCCCACATTAAAGCTGTAAGTAAATAAATGGCAGGCCATGGCCTATCATCAGGTGACAGATCACCCTGGATGGCTCTGAAGAACAGAGATGCTGTCATCTGTCTGGTTGCTCTCACATTCCCTGTCAGCTTTGCCACATCGGGTGGCATGGCCCATCAGCTGAACAAGATGAATACAGCAATGTAAAGATCAGTTTAGGAGCCAAGTCAATCAACATACCCTAGCTGCAGAGAAGCCCTTTGAAGCTTGGAAAGAGAACTATGCAAGAAGAAAGTCAGATTCCATCTCCATAGCCTACGTCTTCTGCTGCCAGGCATTACTTCAGTGAATGGAACAGGGTTTGTGTGTATGTGTACAGAGTGGGAGTTGACTATATTTGTTTCTAAGCTGGTGTTTGGGAACAGAATTATGTTTTCCCCCCATGAAACAGTGAACCTGATACAGATCCTTTCATTCTAGAGCTGAATAATAATTAATTTCCCTGATCATGCAAAGGAGTAAATTAATGTCACTATCTGGAATTGCTGTCACTGAGGTCTGTGTCCCTCATGAACAGGGAAGTTTAGCCAAGTGCAAAGGGGAGCAGCAGAGGAGATAGGGCAACAGCTCACTGGGTGATCTCAAGTGGCATTGGGAGGGCTGCTCCAAACAAATAATGAACCATGTATTAAAATAAACAAAGTCATAAAAATGTCAGGAGGAGTGCCAGAATAATAATGACTCCCTAGACTGAGAAAATTCAAAGGATAATGGAACTTTCCCTAAATGAAAACAGCTGGAGCAGCCTCTCCCCACAGACCTCCATCTTCTCCCATTATGATTAAGAAGCTTTTCAGTGCCACCATTTTAGAAATTCCATCTCAGGTACATCATGAGAAACAAGACCAGCAGCTCTTTCTATTCCAAGAAAAAAAAATAATAGCTGCCAATCATCTCAGTTCTTTACTGTATGTGGTGGTTAATTTTGACTGTCAACTTGACAATATTAAGAAATAACATTGACATCAAATAAACACAACTCTGTGTATATTTGTAAGAATTTCTGGAGAAGATTAAAACTGGAGTAAGACTGCCCATGAGGATGGGAGATACCAATTCATGGGCTGATGTCCTGGGCTATCTTGATAAAAAAAAAAAAAGTCAAAAGTCAAAAGGAAAAAGCCAACTGAGTGGCACCATGCTCTGCACTAAGGTTGAGATGTGAGAAGACCCAGCTATGTGCTCCACCACCACATGCAATGCCAGCCCCACTATGAGAACTATGCTTTCTTAAGTTAGGAGACAGAATAAATCTTGCTTCTCTTGAATTGCATTTTGTCACAGAAATAAGAAAAGTGCCTCACACAATGTGTTTATAGCAGGAAGAGAAATAATGACACTGGATCCCTGGCATAGGGCTCCTTCAGATTCAATTTGAGAGCAGCATGGAAGCCTGTTTAGCAAAGCATTGATTTCTGCAAGCTTACAGGTTCTGCAGCTTTATCAAGCCCATACATAAACATCCAGCAGTACAAGGCAAGCAAGCAATTTACCCCAAAGCCTTGGTGATTCTGAGACGATGAGTCCATCTGTAGCATCAAATTAAAAGTCACTGAGCATGGAGCTGATAATGCTATATCCTTGGACCTGTGGACTGAATACTCTGCAATTTTGAGTCTTAACTTTTCAACCATATTTTATTGTTATTCCCTTTTATTGCCTCCCACCTCATGTTCTTTATAGCTTACAATGCCAATCATCAGCTCCTATTCTTTATGGCTTGTACTGCCTGTATGTCGGCTGTTATTATTTATGGTATTCCTACTCTGGAATATATCTCTGACTTTAACATAGCTGTTTGATCTATGCATGCAGGTGACCGGAGAATTCCAATTCTAAACACTCAACAGTGAGAAAAAAAAGACTAGCTTTAGGATTTTCCTTTCAGTGTAGTTATAATAGGAGGGAAAATAACAGCCCCAAGCTCAAAACACTATATAAAATTACATGAATTAAAATCATCTATGTACAATGACATATTGTATAGGTAAAAATTATTCCATAGATTAATATTGTTGGGCATAAAATAATTCTTACAGTGTTGGTTTTTTCCTGAAGAAATCAAGTTTTTAAACTAGCATATATTGAAAGTGTTCCATTTTATAAAATAAAACATCCAATTTTGTATCTATTTGTCTGCATGCATATTTATATCTTTAATTAAAAATATAAAAATATACCAATATACCACATGAGGGATATCTATAAAGAACTATTTTGTATATCTTGACCCTAACCCTAACCCTAACCCTATGACATAATATTTCAAAGTTAAATATAAATTACCTCAATATTAAAAATAATTTAAATAATAACCATCCTTCAAACTTTGGATCATTTTTTATATTAAAATTGATCCTGAATCATCATCAACAATCCTGTATCTGTTTTCCATTGTTTAGTTTCAGTCTGTATATTATGTGTGCACATATTGCTAGAGTAGAAGTCTCAAAAGCAAGAGTCCTATGAAGTTCATCCTTGCATGTAAACCTGCTGCAGACACTTTAGAAACATGTGGAATACGAATCAACACTGTGTACCTAATTGGGAATTCTAGAACTTGACTCTGCTCTAGGTTCACCTGAAAAGTACTGAGTTTAATCCGTTCCTTTAGTTTTATCCAGACATTTCTTTCTTTGCAAGCATGCTCATCCCCACCTAGTCACAGGCTAGAGTGTCATGATTTAATCCCTGCCCTTGCAAAAGTACCTAAGCAAAGGTTAACTGGCTGAAATTTAACATTAAGGTGCCCAATGCTGTAAGTATGTTAATAAATGTTAAATGAATGCTTGTATTCTCCTATCATGGCCCTGAGCACCAGAGCTTGTATTTAAGGATTACCTGCCCTCAGGAGGTCTCCACTGAGGTGCCTTTACTAACTATATTCCTGTCTCCCTGGTACTCTCAAGTTGTATTTCTGAAAGCCAATTTGCCTTTTAGCCTGACAGTAATTATTTTGTAAGTATAAATCCTTTAATCAGCCTGGTCCAGAGAAATTGGTTATACACAAGAATGAAGCTTTAAGATCAGGATCAGAGGGTCTTGCTGGGCAATGGGTCCACTGTTTGGAGAGATTAGAAGGGGCTCAGCCCTAGTTTAAGAGATGATGAAAGACAGTGAAAAGTAGCTCACAAAAATTATTATCCATTTGTAGAGCAATGAAAAGGCAACACATCCAAACAAGATATTCTGTCAACCTTGACCCAGGGAGACAGCACATAGCAGGCACATGGGATCCCATCAGGATTACAGTCAGCAAATATACAAAGAATTGTTACAGATCCCTCCTTTTCCCAAATCCAAAGCACACTTCAGTACTGCCACTGTCACCTGTTGTCCCATCCCTGGTGGCTTTGTCACTTCAATCATTGTTAGTTCTAAGCTGCTCCAACTTTCCTGTTCTAAATCCAAGATTCCCTTCCAACTTGGTCATTATTGGACAGGTCTAGTCCAGGAAGAGAATGTGATCTGATTAAAAAAAAAAGACTGCAGGTGTAGAAGGTAAAGAAAATAGATAAATAGATAGGTAGGTAGATAGATAGATAGATAGATAGATAGATAGATAGATGACATTAAAATTGAACAGGTCCTTTAGAATACTTCATTGCTATGAACCACATTTTCCAGGTATAGCAATCACATACATTTAAATATGTCCTATACACACAGTACCATTAATTGCCTTGTACTAGAAACCAAATTTTTGTCCATAGAGTTCAAACTTACCTTTCCCAGAAGCTCTTCACCATAGGTTTTTAAACTTCATATATCCATGATATACATAATTCAAAGTTCCTATTTGACACCAAAATACACAACAAAAATAAACTCCAGTTGAGTTCAGTATCAACAACCAGGACAATTTGGTAGTTAAAAATGTATATGGCTGCAAACTGGCTTCACTACCACATTTCTGTTTACTTTTTAAGTGTCCTAAGGTCTTCTGTCTGCAATCAAGATGACATGGCACAACTTTCACACACCTTGAAGATATTTGTTTATGGAAAAAAGTATCTCTAGTTATCAAATGACTTAAATATTTAAAAAGTAAGTTTAGGGCCAGCGATATGGACTCGGGGAGTGAGGGGGCCTCTGGCCAAGCATGGTGACTAGAGTCCTGTGACTCTTAACTAACACCCAGTGAAAGGAGGAAACCAACTCCTACACATTGTCCTCTGACCTTCACATGCATACCTAAGTGCGCACACACACACACACACACACATGCACGCACGCACACACACACACACACACACACACACACACACACACACACACGCACACACACACACACACACACACACACACACACACACACACGCTCACACACACACACATGCATGCATGCACATGCACAAATAAATAAATGGAAAAATGGTGAATTTAGTAAGTTCAGGGAAAATGGAATAATTTGAGTTCAGGAGCCTTGCTCTCTAGTAGGAGGAATCAGGGAGTGCACCTGTGTTAACCACCCTCAGGATTCCTCTTCAGTACGCTTATTGAGGATGGATTGACATATCTGGGGTGTCACTCCAAAGGTTTATAAGTTAACCTCCAATTGTCATCTGTTGCCTTTCACCCGACTGTGCCTCTCTTCCCGTCCGGAAGCATCTGGCCTGTGTTCAGGTTGTCATACTAAACACATGACTATCATTGTGGTTTAAATGTAAGATGTCATCACCAACAGGCTGTGTTTGAACACTCGGTTCCCAATTGGTACTGCTGTTCTGAGACAGCATGAAACGTTGGGGTGGTCACTTACCTGGAGAAAATGGGTCACTGAAGGTAACATGAGTTTCAGATTCTGACCCAAGTTATCTGCCCTTTCATCTCCCACCATCACAGATGGGGCTGCTGCTTGACTGCCTTTCCAGCATGGCTTTGTCCCCTGAAACTGTGAACCAAAATAAGCCCCTTTTCCTTTAAGATGATTATATCAGGCATCTTGTCACAGTAACAAGAAAAGTGACTAATACATTCATCTTCTTTTTATTTATGGCTTGCATTTATAAATTACTTTCTTGAATATTCTCAAATGCTTCATAGTCAAATAGTACAGTTAGATGCTTCTTCCCATTATATCCCCCTTCCTTGCTTTCCTCTTTTCTCTCTTTCCCTATCCCTTTGAGATCTACAGATCTCCTCATAGAATCTGAAAGTGAATAGCGGGATTTTCCCCTTCCTTCACTAAGACAGAAAATGCAACAAATCAGTAGAATTTCCCATCGATGTGTGATTCTCCTTCTGAGGAGACAGGTTGGCACTACATAGAAAGGTGATTATTCAAACACTGCTGTTACATGTGTAAGTCAGATGCAGAAGGACTATGTGCATATCAGTGAGGAAATGTGAGGGAAGTCTCTGTGTGTGAGAGAGAGGGAGACATACATGACAGAGAGACAGAAAGAGATAAACAAAAGAGACACAGTGATGTAGAGATAGAAGAAGACAGAATGAGGATCCTAAAAGAAGAGACTATCCACGAACTGATCATTTTTCATCACATGATGAAATGCCGGAGACAATCAACTCAGAAGGAGGAAGGTTCATTGAGTTTGCAAACTCTAATGCATTGGCTGCTTTGGGATTTAGTGAGGCAGCAAACTGGGAGGGAGTACATAGCAGGGAAGCCTCTTCCCATCATGGTGGCCAGGAAGCAGAGAGAGAGCACACAAAGGCTTAGAACATCAGTCTTCTTAGGACAAGGGCACACCCGTATGATCTCCCTTCCTCTAGGCTTCACACCTCACAGGTCCCAACACCCTAGAGCAGCACAAGCTGAGAGCCATGCCTTTATCACAAGGACCTTTGGGCATCATATCTATGCAGCAGCACACAGAGACACTAACCCAGAAATACATATGGAGCTCACTCTTAAAAGTGCATTCTGAGTTCTTGTGACCATCAACTAACCTTTTTACTAAGGTTTTCCTTAATACTGAAGGAAGAGAGACAGAGTGCAGGGGGTGGGGAGATGGGGGAACAATTCATATGAGCAGCCTTTTGGGTCAGACTCTACTACTTCAAAAAAATCTGCTCTAGAAAATGTAATCATGTGGATGGTCCAAGAGTGCTTGCTGATTATGCATGGTGACCTGGCTTAAAATTCCACACTTATACAAAAGGCTTGCCAGGCTGTTCACATGCCTGGTACCCTAGCGCTGTAGGGGCTAGGGACTGGAGGACCACTGAAGTTATCTGACTGTCAGCATAGCCCCTGGTAAGGTGGGAGACCCCTCACTGAAGCAGACAGTAACAAACAGGACAGTCAACATCCTTCTTTGTCCTGTGCATGCATGCACAAGTCTACACACACACACACACACACACACACACACACACACACACGCATGCATATACACACACATGTGCATATATATACTTGTACACACACGTACACACTCAAATAAAAAAAATTAACCAACACCTATGTTTGGAATTATCCAATGATTCAATCCAAGGATGCTTCATGTTCTAGAAAAATCTAGTGTAAAATTCTGCTGAGCATCAAAGAACCTTAAGCCACTTAAAATAACATTTAATTTTAAAACAAATTTTACAGAATTAACCTTCACTTCACAAATGCAAAAAGCTTTCTAGCTTTAGGGAGATACCTTCACTTTCAAGCTATTTTTGCCATTGTATAGAAAACTGTGGAAAAAGTTCAACTCTGAAGGGAATTGAACAGAGGGACTTGTAAAAATTTGCAAAGGTCTGTCCCAGATAAGTACTTTAGCACTAATCTGTCATATCACCCTTCTGCTTCAGGTCTAGTGTAAAGATATTAAAAGGCACTGTAAGAATTATAATACTTAAAAAAAGAAATATTCAAGGAGTTTTCATAAGGAATAGCATGTGTGACGCTATGATAAGTCTCTTAATGAACTTTCCACATCAGAGTCATTTAGGCTAAAATTAATTAGCCAAAATTTTCCAATTGAATCAGAGGAGCTGTAGGGGATGCCCTTCTGTGACAGCATGCAAAATTGAGCCCACCCGCATCTGTTTTCATTCAAAACTTCTGTGGACAGGCACTTTTACTTGGCTCTTTGCAGAAGTCATTCAGAAGGTGGAACAGCAGAAAGATAACAGTGTCCATTAAATGCTTACAGTCACTGGGATTGAGAAATTTTCATAAAGATTTTATAGAGAAAATTAGACTTTAGCGAAGCTTGACTGTGTAGTTCACTGCTAAAATGAAGGTGAATTCTCAAACATCCCTGTGGTCAGCCATGATCCTTATTCAAATGAAGCTCCCAATACCACCAGTGGTTTGGGAGATAAGATTTGACCTGAGATGACCAGGAATAGAGGTGCGTTCAAACTTCTCCATGTATAGGGAATGTGCTCTCGGCTGTTATGTTCACTGCATGCCTGGCTTGGGAAAAATAAGCTTGACAAAAGGCGTTTTTGCATAAGTGGCCACCCTGTCAATTTATCCATTCTTTTACACCCATATCATCTTTGGAAGTGGAAAATCCTTGACCCCAGGAAGCTAAAAGTAGAGATAATTCATGTTCAGGGAGAAGACAGTCTGGTTTATGTGAAGTCTAGCAGTAGCAATACACTCAAGGAATTCATTCTTCAGATTTCCAGGAAATTCATATCAGCAGCCTACTGCCTCTGAGCCCCAACCTGCTTCCCTTCAGAATTTCAAGGAACAACCCCCAGGGGTGCATGAAGTCAGACTGATCAGATCATAGCCGTGGGTGGAGCAATCAACTCTCTGCTATCAAAGGTTCAAGAACTTCCAAAGGAATGCTCTTAATCTCACAATCTGAAAAGTCATTGTGGGTCAGAACCTGGGTGCTGGTGTGCTAAATTCTGCACAAGAAGGCACATATTGTCCCTGTTGTAATCAAAATGGGATGCCAAGAAGTATTGATAGAGCCCCAAAACATTACAGAAAGATAATTACACAACAATTTTGTCCCTGGAGTACAAAGTATTCTTAGAATGGCCAAGCTAGAAGAATCCTGCTTGGTGCCCTCTGTGTGGTACCTTAAAGTACTGTTCTCCCTCAACAGGACAGGTTTGAGTCAAAGCAATGATATGAACCAGATACTACATTTGCAGAGGTGGAGAAAAAAGGGAGACCCATGGCCACTATTTTATTTTCATACTTCTATACACTATAACTTAATGTGATCTGAAGGTCAAAGTGCCATGAAAAACTAGAAAGTTGTATCTAAGAGGCTGAAGAGCATGGTTGAGAGAACTCAGGTCTTGCAGAGGACCTGAGTTCCATTTCTAAGACCCGCATGGGGAGGTGGCAGTAGGAGGCACCTCTAACCCCAACTCCACGGCGTCCTATGTCCTCTTCTGGCCCCAGCAGACATTTTACTCACATGGGTGCACACACAACACACAGACATATTTAAAGAAATTTACACCTAGATTTATGATATTGAGACTTTGCAAATAATTATTCCTGAGGAATAAACCCAATATTCTATTGGTGGACCAGAGGACAGAAATAGAACTCAATAGCTACACTGAGATGTAATTTTAAAAATACACTACACTCAAAAATATTATCTGGAAATGACTTAGGCAAAGAAATAAAGCAATAGAGAAAGCTCAGCCTCAATCCAGGCACTGTTTCAGTCTAGCTCTACATTTCTCAACCATGTGTTGGGGTCAACTAATATGGAGGATATTTTGTTTACTGTTGGTTTTGTTTTATTTTTCAAGACAGAGTTACTCTTTGTACACCCAGATGTCCTGGAACTCACTTGGTAGACCAGGTTGGCCTCGAACTCAGAGAGATCCATCCAGCTCTGCCTTCTGAGTGCTAGGACTAAAGGTATGCACCATCACCACCCTGCTAACATGGAAGACATTTTAAGAGAAATTAATGAGATTTGTTAAAACTACACAAACTATAATAAGGATTTCATGTACTTAAATTAACTTAATAACAAGTTCAGCTTAGACTGAAGTTAAACTAATAAATAGAACTATAAATATTTCCTTTGACCAAGGACAATTATGAATCCATTAATGAGGCAAAGTAAACTGGGTAACTTCTGTAAGAGCCAGTTGATGACAGCAGGCTTCCCTTCCTAAATCTCTGGAAACAAATAAATAAAAATACAGTCCAATCTTATTCATGGAATAATTTAGGAATAAGGTAATAATTTTATAGAACTTTCTATTTAATGTGATAAAGTTCCTATATTTTCATGTTTATCTCTAAAATATGTTTTCAGATTTTATGTAGATGGACAATATATTTGACTCCTATCTATTCTTCTTCTAGGAGGCAGAACTCAGAAAACATTAAAAGCTCATAGACTGTTCAGTTTCTTAGTTCATGATTCACAAACTGGTGGATATTCCAGAAGGATGAAATAAAAGACACATGCACTTCTTACAGCAATGCCATTTGTCAGTGAGGAAAGTACTGGATATACAACCTCTGAAGACTGTAATTACTGAAAGACCTCACAACTCTTTCTTTCTTGCATTTGTTTTGAAGCCTAGCTTCTTAGAGAAGTTCAAATATGGAACAAAGGTTGCATGTCAAAGAATGACTGTTACCTTGGAAGTTTCAAGAGTTTACAAGAGTCAGCCTGAATAAGCTGAAACATTACCTACCATTTCTTTCCTTGACAATTTCAGTTTCCAATTGGACTCCAAAGAAGAGCTCACTTGAGGTTTGGATGCAGAAGGAAACCATCAGCTGGGACATTGTGAATGAAGCCTTTTTTATACCAAGAGGTCACAGAAGATGCAGAAATGTGGAAGGTTCCAATTTATCCTCACTGTCCTCCATTCTGCGTCCAGCTCTCCTACCTAGATGTCCACAGTGATTAACAATAGCCCACCACCACATTTTTAATAACAACCCATAGGAGCAGAGTTGTACCAAAGTACAGTAATCCAAGGTCCTCCATGGCCTTCCATTTCATCCATCTCTGTAGCTGGCCCTGTTGAGCTTCTGACTCATTCTGATTCTTATTGGCTGATCAGTTCCTCAGCTCCTCCTGCTCTGTCTTAACCTCATCCTCTAACTGAAGATGGTTTTCCCACTGCTGTACGTATCTGTGGTGATATATTGTATATTAAATAAAAATCTGTCTTCTGGTATTCTACACCATTTTTATTAAATATATAATATATCCCCACACATATCCACTACAGAAATCTCAACTCATACAGGAAACATGATAAATCATTTTCCTGTAAATGTGATTTATGTTTTTCTTGTTGGTGATTTTCCTATGGGGGATATTGAATTAGAATGTAAAGTATCTCTTATTGATCATTAGCTCTGTTTTTAAAATTACCCTTCACAGTTGTTCTTTAAATATTTCTCTTGATGAAAACAATGACTTGGGTGGAGATACATACCTAAGTGGGTAATAAAACTGTATTAAAGTTATTGAGGTCTCTTGTGAACTATTCTGGCCCAGAAAGAAGAAGAAAATGTGAGCACAGACAGGGAAATGGTCCTATTCAATGTAGCTGCCTCTTAGCCAACCAATTTCTCACCAGATTTAATAAACAACTTTCAAAATGGCATGGAAGTGCCTGCTATCTATGAAAGTGCCTGTGGATTCCAACCTGTTCCATAGAGGGGCTTATCAACCTCCGATAACTCAGCAGTGAGCGTGGGGTGATGCTCTTCCCTGGGCAAACAAAAAAGCCATTCTTCTTAGGTAACAAAAGATGAAGCTACTTATTAGCAATTTGATACAAAGGAAGGAAAAAGGCCTGGAAATGAGGAGTCAAGCCAAGCTTGGTATCTATTATTCACACAAAACCTTGTAGTAATGACAACTACCCCAGTTACAGAAAAGTCCTATTCACAGGACCCTTTCCTGCTTCGTGTGAAAAAAAAATGGAGATGGTAGATAACTTCCAGTGACTGTCAAAATTAAAATCAAATTATTTTAATAAAAGAAAATAGATTATTCCTGCTTGTGGCTTCCAGACAAAGTACATGGTGATGAATTTCTGAAATATTTAATTTATCATTTTGCTTCAAAAAGAATCTAGGTTTGAAAGCAATACATTTTCTATATTGTTGACAACCTTCCTTTAATAACAGCATACTGGCTGAGGTAGAGAACTGTACTTTTGAGTTTCAGTTTGCAAGTTTATTCCCAGAGATCATTTTTTTCTGTATTATCTCAGAGTTGCAGGCTTCATCAAAGACCATCAAATGCCCCAGGTTTTGTCAAATATCCCAATGTTATTTTACCTGATAAATTATCATTTGCTATCAGCCTTTTGAATTTTCAAAGAATAAGAAACAATAAATCCATTTTTATCTGAAATAATCAGTTTGCATTAAAAACTAAGCTAAAAATTTCAACCAAAGTCAAAGGTAAAATCTTAGTGGGTTCACAATTGGTAAGGTTTAATCTAATTAATAATTTGTCTTTATTTCTTTCTTAATGGACACAGGGGTCTTTCCCCAAAAATATGAACATGGGGAGAACAAAGTTGCTTCCCATCACAAAGTTCATTTGAAATATGAACTTGAAATATGAATTATTGTCATAGCACAGTGGTTATTATGTACAAACACCAGATATTAAATGCAGCCAAAGCTACTATCTAGGTGTTATTTTCATATCTTTTAGGACAGTCTTTATATGAGGTGACATGGCATTGCTATGGCCCTTAAGAACTCTGGAGGTCACAAATGGATATTGCATTTTCTAATTCTGGAAACATACAGAAAACAAAATACCAAGGTAGTGGTTAGTTAGTAAACAGCGAGTCCTGTTAGATGTTCCCTCTTGTTGCTAATCTAAACCCCAAGAAGCGTTTCTGTTTAGGGGGTTCATGTGTGTACAGGTACATACACACATGTGTATATGTACACAGAGATCAGACACTATATATCGTTCTTCAGATGCCTCACATTTTCTCTTTGAGGCAGGGTCTCTCTCATTGCCCGGCATTTTGCCAAGCAATCTAGATTAACTATGCAGTTAGTCCCAGAGACCCACCTGTTCCCACCTCCATAACACTGGGCCTGTAGGCACTGGCCACCAAACTCAACTTTTTCCATGAGTTCTAGAGATCCATATTCATTTCTTCATGGTTGCACAAAATATGTTACACTCTGGGCCATCTCTCCATCAAAAAAGCATTTTTTTTTTTTTTTTTTTTTTTTTTTTTTTTTTTTTATTTTGTATTTATTAAAAAAACACACAGTAAAAAGAATTTAAAATGTGGAAGAGTTAACAATAACTATATAGAGGATAAGAATGATAAGCATGGCTTATCAAGGGTAGACATACAAATAAGATTGCTACACCTATATTTTCTTTGTGTTCATCTTTCCCTCTGAATTTTTTTTTTCCATCCCTGTATATCCTTATTCAAG
>PVIH01019103.1:0-29268 GCA_004025045.1 Sigmodon hispidus | reverse complement strand
CGGATCCTTTCCAGTCAATTGTCGAAGCCTGAATTTTCCTTTGAAAATCAAATCTGAAATCTTTTCAATGTATGTTTTTAGTTTTTTACTTGGTCTATGTGGCAGAAATATCCATTCTAATATAATATTTTCCCTTTGCATTATGACTCCTGTAGGGGAATATTCAGAAGGCAAAATAACCAGGATGCAGTCGAGGTCTAGGTCTATACGGTTAACATGTGCTTCTTGTAATCTCTTTTCCACCAATGCTAATTCTTTCTCAGCTTCAGCAGAGAATTCCCTGGGACTATTCAGATCCTTATTTCCATCTAAAGTTTTGAACAAATGAACCAGTTCATAGTTTTTAATACCAATAACCGGACGTTTTTTGGTATTTGTATATGTGAGCTATATCCCCCAATAGCTTCTGGAAATCATTAAGTGTCTTTAATCTGTCCCTCTTAAGTTGTACCTTCTGAGGTCTAATTGTTTGCAAGCCTATTTTATATCCCAAATAATTGATAGAATCCCCTCTTTGTATCTTTTCATGGGCAATGTGAAGTCCCCAATCAGGCAACACCTTCTTCAATTCCTCAAACAGTCTTTCTAAGGTGTTTACGTCTGGGTCCGCTAATAATATATCATCCATATAATGACAAATGATAGATTGTGGGAATTGTTTGCATATCACTTCCAATGGCTGTTGGACAAAATATTGGCATAGGGGGGCTATTCAACATCCCTTGTGGAAGGACCCTCCATTGTTATCTTTCTACTGGGTATGAATTATTAAAATTAGGTGCAGTGAAAGCAAACTTCTCCCTGTCTTGTTCCTGTAGAGGTATTGTAAAAAAAAAGTCCTTCAGATCAATAACTATTATAGGCCATCCTTTATGTAGCAAAGAAGGTAAAGGTATACCAGATTGTAGGGTGCCCATGGGCTGAATCACCTTATTAATTGCTCTTAAATCCATCCCCATTCTCCATTTCCCAGACTTCTTCTTGACCACAAATACAGGGGAATTCCATGGGCTGGTCGATTCTTCAATATGTTGATCTTGTAACTGTTCCTGCACCAATTGTTCTAGGGCCAGCAATTTCTCCTCTGTCAAAGGCCATTGTTGGAACCAAATAGGTTTATCCGTCAATCATTTCAAAGGCAGGGCTGTTAGTATCTTAGGGGTGCTTGCAGCTTTAAGACTGCGTCTTTGTGCAACCTGAATGACCGATGGCTGTTTTATGTAGCCTCTTGAGGTATTACCTTCAAGGCCATGATTAGTTCTTTGGCTAGTATTTAGGCCTGGAGGAATCTTAATTTAAGTGTTCCATTGT
The DNA here is from genome assembly GCA_004025045.1 of Sigmodon hispidus. Classification (NCBI taxonomy): domain Eukaryota; kingdom Metazoa; phylum Chordata; class Mammalia; order Rodentia; family Cricetidae; genus Sigmodon; species Sigmodon hispidus. The sequence goes on along the minus strand of PVIH01019103.1, from coordinate 27,957 downwards.
CGTAGGAGATCACGACCCCATAAGTTCACTGCTATGTTGGCCATGTATGGCTTCAATCTCCCTCTCTGTCCTTCTGGTCCTATGCATTATAAACATCTCACACTCTGTTTTACCTGAGACAATGTCCCAATACCTAAAAATTGAACATCTACCTCCTTCAGAGGCCACCTGGGTTGCCAGGCCTGCTGAGTTATGATCGAAACATAAGACCCGTGTCAACTAAGCCCTGCATAAAAATATTGTCTATTCTTATTATCAACTTTGGTCTTTGTTCCTTTATGGAGGTCTGCCAAAATATGCATTTTATTGGTTTACTAGATACCATCAACTTCTCTTGTAAGGGCAGTCTATTGTCTATGGTTATATGGTCTATTGTTTCAGGCTTGGGATTTGTTACTCATCCTGAGGACACTGCTCTTCCACTGTGACTGGATATGACTGAACCCTTTTAGGCTTGGAGGTCTGATTCTTGGGGGCTTCCTGGGGGAAGCCCCGAGTTACGTTTCCTGATGGTAAAAGCTTGCCATCTTTGTCTCTTATAGATCTACATTCATTCGTCCAATGTCTGCCTTTGTTACATCTCCTACATAGTCCAGGAGGTAGTGGCTTTCTGTTTAAGTCACTTCTGTGATTGGAAAAGTTCCCATGTATGCTTTGTCTACAATTTCTCTTTATATGGCCTGGCTTACCACAATTGAAGCAAATAATGCCTTGATTTCTCATCTTAGCATTAGCAATGGCTTGACCTACCCAATTCTCTTCATCATGGTGTAGATATTCAGCATTAAGTGCAAATTGAATCCATTCATCTAAGGGTGCACCCCTGATCTTTAATGGCATGATCAATTTTTTACATGTCATATTAGCATTATCGAAGGCCAAAGAGAGTATCAATTGTTTCCTAACTTCTGAATCCGACACTGCTCTGTTTACAGCCTGAGTCAACCTCTGTAAAAAGTCTGTATAAGGCTCCATTGGACCTTGTTTAATCTGGGTATATGACTCAATTCTCTGTCCTGGGTCCAAAACCTTCTCCCAAGCACTTAAGGCAGCAGTATGACACAGCAACAGAGCATGGTCATCATAAGTAGCCTGAACTGATAAATCAGCAAACTGGCCTTCCCCACGGATTTGGTTCTTGGAGATGGTAACATTCCCAGTTTGATCTCGAGATTCCAAGGCTTTAGCCTCTTCTCTAAACCAATTCCTCCACTGGAAGTTTTGGCCATCGTTCAACACTGTGTTCGCCAAATTCTTCCAGTCATCAGGAATTACTCAATTCTGTGCTGACCATGAGTTCAAGGATTGCCTCACAAAAGATGATTGTACACCATAGTTCACTATGGCTTCCTTTATTGATTTTAAATCCTTCATGAGTATAGGTTCATAATTGTATCCCACATTGTCAGAAGTCTTTCCACATAGTTGTGGTTTTTTGGCCTCTGCCACAACTAGGAATAGAGTTGGAGGGATGGCGGGTAGTCCCCTCATGGTAACCACTCTAGGTAAAGAACCTTCCCTGCAGTAGCACCATTTAAGAGGGGGCTCTGGGTTATCTTGAGCAGGTGTTGCCTCAAGATCCTTTTCTAAAATCTCCAAGCGAGCCTCATGATCTTGCAACCTAGTGGTAATGGTCTTTTCCAGTGTTTTAAAGTCTTCTATAAATGATCTCTCCAACAATTTCATAGAGTGGAAAATCCTCCCAGTCTCCACATCTACCTGTTCTACTATCTTCTGTTCAAATTTCCTAGAGTTTCCATCCATTATCCTAAAATTTTCATCCATTTTTTAAAAAATTTTTCATCTAATTTTCTAAAATTTTGATCAATATGTGCTCTAAATTCCTCTGTGATCAAAGTAGACCTCTCTTCTCTGGAAACAATGAGTTTCTGGAGTGTCTTAATACATTCATCCATGCCAGACATCTTAGCCTCATACTCTCTATTTTGAGATCCCTTAAAATAGGTAGGTATGAAGTATATTATCATACAAAAAAGCAAGAGGACTCCTGGGTGGAGATAACCTCCAAATGCGTAATCCTGGAAATAATCCTCTATCATCATTGTGAAAAAGTGTGTAAAATTCTGAACATTTATCTGGTAAGACATTGTAGAAAGGAAAAAAAAATATGTAGAAAAGAAAAGGAAGAAAAAAATATACTCAGATGTAATGAGAACTTACGGCCAGCAGATGTCACAGTTGCGATCAGCAGCGACAGCAATGGTGTGCAAAACGAGGTGGCGATTTGGCTAGGATGGTCTTTGTTAGATCTTTCAACAAATCCTACCAGGTGTGCGCCACCAGAACCGGCTCAATCTGCCTCTCAGGAGATCCATGGCCTGCAGATTCGTTCCTGGCTGTGTAAAGGAGACTCGCGAGCAGATGGGAACCAAAGCCATTTAGACCAGTTCTGTCCGCAGGTGAGGAACCCAGCGGGTTTGTGGAATTAGCTTCGCATTCAGGCGCCAATTATCGCGGTAAAAACCTGCCATGAGATATGTTTTAAATGGGTTTTATTTTGTGAAAGTCACTTACAAAACAGCGAAGGTTTTAAGAGAAAATGAAGGGATAAGGTTGCAGTGTACTGGAGCGTTTCTAAGGAAAACTCCTCATCCCCATGCTGCACATCCGAACTCCTGCGCTGCTGGCCAGAACTGCGCACCCCAGAAGCTGCGTCATCAGTCCGAAAACCCGCACAACTGGTCGGGAACTCTTGTGAGAGAATGCCGGCTTCCTGTCCTGATCCTCTCCCTTGGAGGTCTACTTCTGGAATCCTTTCCAGTTAACCACGCCCCACTCATCTCCAGTCATCTGATGCGATCATTCACATGTATAGTTCCTGATTTCCTGCTACACTCTTCTAATTTTTTGTTTGTCTTTTCCTCTATTTCTTTAAGGGAGTTTTTTGTTTCCTCTTTTAAATCTTCTATTATCCTCACATAGTTGTTTTAAGGTCATTTTCTTCTGCTTCTTCTACATTGTCATGAGCATGCCTTGTTGTTGCAGAACCACCATATTCTGGTGGTTTCATGTTGTTCTTTATGTTGTTATACATATTCTTGCACTGGCTTCTGACCATTGCTTTCTCAGATAATGCAGAATTTGTGTCTCAGGGAGCTGATTTTGGTACAATCTGTTCTGGATGTGTCTCTGTCTCAGGAAGCCTCTCTTGGTCCAGTCTAGGCTCTTGGTCTACTTAGTTGTAGCAATATTTTGTGTCACACTGAGATGTTCTTGATGTAATCAGAGCTGGCTGATTCTGTATCTCAGGCATCCAATCTTAGTCCAATATGAGCTGTTGATCCAAAAGGAGTTGGTAAATTGTGGTTCTCAGGTATTGTTGTGTCCTGGTTGAGGGAATCGCAAAGAGATCACCAGAGAAAGGAACTACCTGAAATTCAAAAGCAAGGTTTATTGAAAAGAAATACAAGCCACAGCAGGGACCTCTTCAAGCACTCCATCAAAGCCAAGGCTGGAGGAGGTACCTGCCCTTCTATGAGCTCAGTTTTTAAAGGAAAAAACCACAAAGGTATACACCAATTAGGGGCCTCAATATGGATACAATTCTGATTAGCTTGTTTTTAGGCACTTTCCAGATTTCCTCTATAATCTTAGCCAGCTATTTGTCAAAACTTTTTTATAGTCTATCTCTTTTGCCAGAATATTCTGTGGTTAATCAGTTGCTATTAGTAGGACCTAGGCTATCTTCTGTATGGAGACATTCTGACTTTGTACTTTAATGTTCCTGGAATGTATGTCAGCAGTAATACTCAGGCCTGTTTCAAGCTAGGGTTAGGGACTTGCTCAAAATGAAGGTGCTTCCCTGGTTCTTCAGTATCCCTTTTGGTCTAGTAGATGCTGAGTAACTATGGGTCTCAGGGATCCACTGAGGTCACTAGGTGATAAGGCAGGTTGGGGGTTGGGGTGGGATTTGTAGATGAGAGTGTCTAGTCAATTGGATTTTACTAGGGAGTTCTGGCCTGTAGGGGATTTCCCTGATGGCCTGGATTTATGGGAGAGATGAGTGGAGGTCCCTAGGGCTGTGTCCCAGGGACTAGGTCCTGAAGACCAACCTGTCTGCCTACGCTGAGTAAAGTGTCCCTTACCTCTTGGTCTAATCAATTATTTTTTTCTAATTACAGATACATAGCTGGTAACTCAAAGTACTGAAGTAAGTGGCAGCTGAGACCTTCCAAACAGGACATTTATATGACCCTCCTTTCATGATTAAGTGTAGAGAAGAGAGGACTTATGTGGGAATACAAGGACAGCCATACATGCAAGGTGCTAATTTCTGGTCACTTCAAAGACACGAAAGCCATAATATCACGGTGTCTGAAGTAAGGCAATAATGGTGCACTGTTTGTCCCAGATGAACTATTAGCTACTAATAGATTCCTGTTGAGAGACAATCATTCCCTTTAGTTTTGTAACCACTAAGGACCCAACCACCCTTCAAGGGTTAGACTAAAGTCATGGCCCAAAAGGTGATACTGTTTAATCTCAGCTGGTCTGAAAAAAATAATAATAATGCAAGATGAAAGGAACCCACTTGTTTGGTGTAGGCAAAGAAAAATATTAAGAATAGAAGGGAGTTAGGATTTATTTATGAAAATCAGAATGTTGTGACACTTGTACTACCTTGTCAAACAGTGAGCTCAGTAAAAGTTAAAGGAGGGGCTAGAAAGATGGAACAGTGGTTAGTAGAACATTTACAGCCAGGCAGACAATTCAGACTTTGTTCCCAGAACACACATGGTAGCACACAACCAACTCTACCTCCAGTTCCACAGAATCCAGTCACCTTTTCTGTCCCTTGAAGGCATTGTATATATGCAATGCATGAAGGCATTGTATCTATGCAATGCACGTATGTATATGCAGAGAAAATACCATAAACACAAATATTTGAGATCAGATGTGGTGATAGCTCTCTGAAGTTTAAGTTTTTTTGTACCATCCATTGACCAATAACTTAAAGAATTCTAAGCTTTCCAATAAAGATTGGTCATTTATATTAGGATTCAAGGAAGAATAGATGGTAGGAGGCCAGACCTCTGGAGAGTAGTTAAGTTCACGGAAAAGAGATAATCAAAAGTCACAGGTCTACTGTGAATCAATAGAATAAAATACTTGTTTTTTCTGGCCTATATCCCAGAGGGCCATCAGGTGGTGAAAGCAGGATGATGAAAGAGTAGGGAAATGTGTCTAATGAGCAGAGATATAGGAAGACTTCATGTCCTCATTTGAAGATCTTTAGAGTGTGTGGTCTTTGGCAGGGGCAGAGAGGGTTTGGTAATTGCTTTTGAGATCTTACATGTGTTCAGTTATTTTTGCTGTGTGTTCTGGTTCACAGCCTCACTCTCCACCACTCAGGGAGAAGCCTGAGTGCTATCCAAGGACATTTCTCAAAGACAGTGTTCAGGTGAGTGTCTGAGCGCTGTAATTGACCGCAGTCTTGTTCTACAAAATCACTGGAGAGCTAGTCTCTGTTAGTATAGTGGGATTGCCCTGACTCCTTACCATATCATTCATTCACTTTTTCTTCAGGATGTTATATTGAGACATGAATAGTAAAGTAATTAACTCCAGTTTCTCTGCGTACAAGAAATGCCAGAAACAAAATCCCAAATGGAAAAGGAAACTGGGATAGAGGCAGAAAAAATTTACTCCAGTGTAAAGAACATCCCAGAATCTTCACAGTTAAAGGGAGTGGGTGATGACTGGGCAGTGGTGATTCATGCCTTTTATCACAGCCCTTGGAAGGCAGAGCCAGGCAAGACCTCCATGAGTTCAAAGCAAACATGAATTACACAGTAAGTCCCAGGACAGCAAGAGCTGCAATACAAAGAAACCCTGTCTCAGTAACCAAAACCAAAACAATAACAACAAAAATAGTAGATGAATGCAGGACTGTGATACACAGAAACAAGGGCATTTTGTTTTATATGAGAGTTAATATACTGTATTAAAATGATAAAAAAGATTACAGAAAGGCATTTGTAAAAGTATCAAGAGAAGTTGTGAAATGCTTTCAAAATATCACCTTTTTATCCCAAATTCTCTCTCTCTCCTCTCTGTCTCTCTCTCTCTCTCTCTGTCTTTCTCTGTCTCTCTGTCTCTCTGTCTCTCTCTCCTAGTTATTCCAATTTCTGTGAAACTGAATGGTTCTTTGTTTACTCTACTGAAAATCCCCATGTAGTCTTCTCTTGAATACTGTTGTAGGAACGTTATGGACTCTTTCAGTGTGGTAAAGTTCTCTCACTTTTGTTCACAAATTGTCTGCTTCCCCTCATTTCTTTCTTAATCCCAGATATGTGTTTTTAGCAATGTGTGAATCTATTAATCCATCAAGCTTGTGTCCAGCTTGCCTCTTGTTCTTCAGAAAGAATATAGCAGTGTGCCACTGATCTGTATAATCTGTCTTGCCATCAGATCATTTTTGTAATGATTCATTGAGTTTCTTCATCTTTGATATTATTTTGCCATTGGCATTTATATAATGATATGCATTCCAAAAGGAGGGCAGAATTTCCTTCATCCATTACTTAAGGGCACTTATTCTCCCCCTTGTTTAAGTAAAATTCATGTATTTGATTTGCACATACTTGAACACATAGCTCTATGAGACACATTAATTTTTGATAAGTCTGTCTCTGTACATTTGGAACTGTTGTTTTTCTTTTTAAAATCATATTTGGTTACTCTCAAGTCTTCATAAATTTTTTTGTAGCATTTAAGTTCATTTTTTCTTATTTTATAGAATAAAGTCTTTTTTATCCATATATCCCCTTGTTCTAACTCCCATCCCCCTCCCAATCCCTCCACAACTCACCATCCGCTCCCTGGGCAGGGAGCAGAGAGTCCTATGGCCCCACTGACCCAATAATGCTTGGATCAATCTCCACTCCTGGCCAAATCCAGTTTTGTCCCCCTTCCCTCAAGAGTGAGTCTGGTGTTCCTATAGTTGGAGTGGGGTTCTAAGGGTCAGTCCAGGGCGCTTCTGATCCCAGGCTGTTCAGTGGATGTGGTTTGCCGCTTGGGCATGTTTGGCTTTTTTCTTGTTTGTTTCTTTAGAGACCACTAGTGAGTGAGTACATCCCCTGCTTATCTCTCTGAGATTGTGATATCTCGCTCAGGAGGATATTCTCCAAATCCATCCATTTGCCTGCGAATTTGAGGATATCATTTTGTCTTACTGCTGAGTAGTATTCCATTGTGTAGATGTACCACAGTGTGTTAATCCATTCTTCAGTTGAGGGACATCTAGGTTGTTTCCAGATTCTTGCTATTACAAATAATGCTGTTATGAACATAGTTGAGCTAATACCTTTGGAGTGTGAATGTGCCTCTTTAGGGTACACATCCAGAAGTGGTATTGCTGGGTCCTTGGGGAGATTGATACTCAATTTTCTGAGAAACCTCCATATTGCATTCCAAATTGGCTGGACAAGCTTACATTCCCTCCAACAATGGAGGAGTGTTCCCCTTGCTCCACATCCTCTCCAACATAGGCTGTCATCTGTGCCTTTTATCATAGCCAATCTAAGAGGTGTTAGGTGGTATCTCAAAGTTGTTTTGATTTGCATTTCTCTGATGGCTAAAGATGAAGAGCACTTTTTCAGGTGACTTTCAGTCATTCGTAGTTCCTCTGCTGAGAATTAACTTTTTAGATCTGTACCCCATTTTTTGATAGGGTTATTCAAGGTATTGGGCTCTAAATTCTTGAGTTCTTTATATACCTTAGAGATCAGTCCTCTAGCACTGGTAGGGTTGGTGAACATCTTTTCTCATTCTGTAGGCTAGCGTTTTGTCTTATTGACAGTGTCCTTGGCTTTGCAGAAGCTTCCCAGCTTCAGGAGATCCCACTTATTGATTGTTGGTCTTAGTGCCTGTGCCACTGGTGTTATATTTAGGAAGTGGTGGCCTGTGCCAATTTGAGGAAGTGTATTTCCCACTTTCTTTCTATCAAGTTCAAAGTGGCTGGGTTTAAGTTTCGGTCTTTGATCCACTTGGATTTGAGTTTTGTGCAGGGTGACAGGCTCGGATATATTTGCATTTTTCTACATACTTCCACCCAGCTCTGCCAACAGCATTTGTTAAATATACTATCTTTTTTCCATTGAATATTTTGGGACTCTTTGTGAAAGATCAGGTGTTCATAAGTTTTTGGGTTAATGTCTGGATCCTCAATTCTATTCCATTGGTCCACAAGCCTGTTTTTATGCAAGTACCAGGCTGTTTTTATTACTGTAGCTCCATAGTATAGCTTGAAGTCAGGGATGGTGATACCTCCTGAGGTTCTTTTGTTGAGTAAAATTGTTTTGGCAATCCTGGCTTTCCTGTTATTCCAAATTAAATTGAGTATTGTTCTTTCAAGGTCCAAAAAATATTGTGTTGGGATTTTGATAGGCAGTGCGTTCAATCTGTAGATTGCCTTTGGTAGAATTGCCATTTTTACTATGTTGATCCTACCAATCCAGGAACATGGGAGAGCTTTCCATTTTCTGATATTCTCTTCAATTTCTTTCTTAAATGATTTAAAATTTTTGTCAAATAGGTCTGTTACTTCTTTGGTTACAGTTACTCCAAGGTATTTAATACTATTTGCAGTTAATATGAAGGGTAATGTTTCCTTTATTTCTTTTTCAGCTCTTCTATCTTTAGTGTATAGAAGGGCTACTGATTTCTTTTAGTTAATTTTGTATTCTGCTACATTGCTGAAGGTGTTTATCAGTTGTAGCAGTTCCCTGGAAGAATTTTGTGGGTCACTTATGTATACAATCATATCATCTACAAATATAGATAGCTTCACTTCTCCTTTTCCAATTTGAATGCCCTTAATCTCTTTTTGTTCCCTTATTGTTTAGCTAAAACTTTGAGAACTATATTGAATAGATAAGGGGAGAGAAGACATTCTTGTCTAGTTCCTGACATTAGTGGGATTGCTTTGAGTTTTTCTCCATTAAGTTTGGTACTGGCTGTCAGCTTCTTGTAAATCGTCTTAATTATATTTAGGTATTCTCCCTGTATTCCTGATCTCTCCAGGGCTTTAGTCATAAAGGAGTGTTGGATTTTGTCAAAGGCTTTTTCCACATCTAAGGATATGATCATGTGGTTTTGTTCCTTTAGTTTGTTTATGTGATGGATAACATTTACAGTTTTTCGTATGTTAAACCAGCCCTGCATTTCTGGGATGAAGCCTACTTGGTCATGGTGGATGATATCTTTTATGCATTGCTGTATACGGTTTCCCAAAATTTTGTTGAGAATTTTTGCATCAATATTCATGAGGGAAATTTATCTGTAATTCTCCTTCTTTGTTATGTCTTTGAGTGGCTTGGGTATTAGGGTGATTGTGGCCTCATAAAAGGAGTTTGGCAATATTCCTTCAGTTTCTACAGTGTGAAATAGTTTGAGGAGTAACGGTAGTAATTCTTCTTTGAAAGTCTGGTAGAATTGGGCACTGAAACCATCTGGACCAGGGCTTTTATTTTTGGGGAGGTTTTTAATGACAGCTTCAATTTTCTTAAGGGTTGTAGGCCTGTTTAGGTAATTAATTTGATCTTCATTCAATTTTGGTAGATGGTACCTGTCCAGAAAGCTGTCCATTTCTTCTAGGTTTTCCATTTTTTGGAATACAGATTTTCAAAATATGACCTGATTATTCTCTGTATTTCCTGGGGGTCTGTTGTTATGTCCCCCTTTTCATTTCTGATTTTGTTGATTTGGATGCTCTCTCTCTGTTTTTTGATTAGTTTGGCTAAGGGCTTATCTATCTTGTTAACTTTCTCAAAGAACCAACTCTTAGATTCATTGATTCTTTGTATTGTTTTTTTTTTGTTTCAATTGTATTGATTTCAGCTCTAAGTTTGATTATTTCCTGCCATCTACTCCTTCTAGGTGAGTTCGCTTTTAATTGTTCTAAGGCTTTCAGCTGCGCTGTTAGGTCTCTAGTGTGGGATTTCTCAGGTTTTTCATATAGGCATCTAGTGCTATGAATTCTCCTCTTAAGATTGCTTTCATTGTGTCCCACAAGTTTGGATACTTTGTAGATTCATTTTCATTGAATTCTAGGAAGACTTTGATTTCTTTCTTAATTTCTTCCTTGACCCAGAGATGGTTCAGCTGATTGATGTTTAGTTTCCATGAGTTGGTAGGCTTTCTTTGGGTTTTGATGTTGTTGACTTCTAACTTTAGGCCCTGGTGGTCCAATATGTTACAAGGCATTATTTCCATTTTTTTTGTATCTGCTGATATTTGCTTTATGACCAATTATGTGGTCAATTTTGGAGAAAGTTTCATGAGCAGCTGAGAAATATATATATTTCTTTGCCTTTGGGTGGAAGGATCTGTAGATATCTATGAAATCCATTTGCATCATAACCTCATTTAGACTCCTTATTTCTCTGTTGAGGCTCTGTCTGGTTGATCTACCCAGGATTGAAAGTGGGGTATTGAAGTCTCCCAATATAAGGGCATAAGGATTGATGAGGGATTTGAGCTTTAGCAGTGTTTCTTTTACATATGTCGGTGCCCCTAAATTAGGAGCATAAATATTTAAGATTGAAATCTCCTCTTGACCAATTTTTCCTGTGATGAATAAGTAGTGACCATCTTGGTCCCTTTTAATTGCTTTTAGCTTAAAGTCTACTTTGTTAGATATTAGGATTGCAACCCCTGCTTGTTTCTTAGGACCATTTGACTGGTAAATCTTTTCCCAGCCCTTTATTCTAAGCCTGTGTCTGTCTTTGCAGTTGAGGTGTGTTTCTTGTACGCAACAGAAGGATGGTTTCTGTTGTTGGATCCATCTTGTTAGTGTGTGACATTTTATAGGAGAGTTGAGACCATCATTGATTCATAATTCCTGCCATTTTTGGTGGCAACTTGTATTTTCTTACTCTAGGGTATTCTTCTATGGACTTATTGATTGTTTGTTATTTCATGGGTATATCTGGGGTCCTTAGGTTGGAGTTTTTCCTCTAAAACTCTCTGTAGTACTGGATTGGTAGATAGATATTCTTTCAGTCTGACTTTGTCCTGAAATACCTTGTTTACTCCATCTATGGTGATTGATAATTTTGCAGGGTATAGTATTCTAGGTTGGCAGCCATGTTGTTTTAGCGTCTGTATAACTTCTGACCAAGCCCTTCTAGTTTTCATTGAATAGTCAGCTGTTATTCTGATGGGTCTGCCTTTATATGTGAGTTGGTCCTTTTCTTTTGCAGCTCTTAAAATTTTTCTTTGTTCTGTATGTTTTGTGGCTTGATTATAATGTGGCACGCTGTCTTTTTTTTGGGATCATATCTATTTGGCGTTCTGTAAGCTTCTTGTATCTTTACAGGCATTTCCTTCTTCAGGTTAGTTAAGTTTTCTTCTATGATTTTATTGAAAACATTATCTGTGCCTTTGAGCTGGTATTCTTCTCCTTCTTCTATTCCTATTATTCTCAAATTAGGTCTTTTCATGGTGTCCCAGATTTCCTGGACATTTTGAGTTATGATTTTTTAGTTTTATTATTTTCTTTGACTGATATATCTAATTGAGCTACTGAGTCTTCCACTTCAGAGATTCTATCATCCATCTCTTGAACTCTGATTGTTATGCTTGTATCTGTGGTTCTACCTTTTTTCTTCAGGTTTTCTATTTCTATCTTTGTTTCATTTTGTGTCTCTTTTATTGCTTCTATTTCAGCTTTTACTTCAGCTTTTATTTCCTGGTTTGCCAAAATTTTGTTGAGAATTTTCGCATCAATATTCATGAGAAAAATTGGTCTGTAATTCTCATTCTTCATTGTGTCTTTGAGTGACTTGGATATTAGGGTAGTTGTGGCCTCATTAAAGGAATTTGACAATATTCCCTCAGTTTCTAGTGTGTGAAATATTTTGAGGAGTAATGGTAGAAATTCTTCTTTGAATGTCTGGTAGAATTTGGCACTGAAAACATCTGGACCAGGACTTTTATTTTTGGGGAGGCTTTTAATGACAGCTTCAATTTCCTTAAGGGTTATAGGCCTGTTTAGGTAACTAATCTGATCTTCATTTAATTTTGTTAGATAGTACTGGTCCAGAAAGGTGTGCATTTCTTTGAGGTTTTCCATTTTTGTGGAATACAGATTTTCAAAGTATGATCTGATAATTCTCTAGATTTCCTGGGGATCTGTTGTTATGTCCCCCTTTTCATTTCTGATTTTGTTGATTTGAACACTCTCTCTCTGTTTTTTGCTTAGTTTGGCTCAGGGCTTATCTATCTTGTTGACTTTCTCAAAGAACCAACTCTTAGATTCATTGAGTCTTTGTATTGTTATTTTTTGTTTCAATTGTATTGATTTCAGCTCTAAGTTTGATTATTTCCTGCCGTCTATTCCTTCTAGGTGATTCTGCTTCTAATTGTTCTAAGGCTTTCAGTTGAGCTGTTAGGTCTATAGTGTGAGATTTATCTGGGTTTTTCATGTAGTCATCTAGCGCCATGAATTTTCTTCTTAACTGGTGTCATTGTGTCCACAAGTTTGGATATGTTGTGGATTCATTTTCATTAAATTCTAGGAAGACTTTGATTTCTTTCTTAATTTCTTCCTTAACCCAGAGATGGTTTGGCTGAGTGATGTCTAATTTCCATGAGTTGGTAGGCTTTCTTTGATTTTTGATGTTGTTGAACTCTAACTTAAGGCCCTGGTGGTCCAATATGTTACAAGGGATTATTTTCATTTTTTTGTATTTATTGATATTTGCTTTATGACCAATTATGTGGTCCATTTTGGAGAAAGTTCCATGAGGAGCTGAGAAATATGTATATTCCTTTGCCTTTGGGTGGAAGCTTCTGTAGATATCTATTAAATCCATTTACATCATAACCTCTTTTATACTCCTTATTTCTCTGTTGAGTCTCTGTCTGGTTGACCTATCCAGGGTTTAAAGTGGGGTATTGAAGTCTCCCACTATTAGGGTGTAAGAATTGATGTGGGATCCGAGCTGCAACAGTGTATCTTTTACAAAAGTAGGTGCCCGTATATTAGGGGCATAAATATTCAGGATGAAATTTCCTCTTGACCAATTTTTCCTGTGATGAATATGTAGTGACCATGTTGGTCCCTTTTAATTGCTTTTAGCTTAAAGTCTATGTTGTTAGAAATTAGGATGTTAACCCCCACTTGTTTCTTAGGACCATTTGACTGGAAAATCTTTTCCCAACCCTTTACTCTAAGCCTGTGTCTGCCTTTGTGGTTTAGGTGTGTTTCTTGTAGGCAACAGAAGGATGGCTACTGTTGTTCTATCCATCTTGTTAGTGTGTGACATTTTATAGGAGAGTTGAGTCCTTTGAAATTAAGGAATATTAGTGACCACTGATTGATATTTCCTGCCATTTTTTGGTGGTTACATGTTTGTATTTCATTTCTTGTGAGTATTCTTCTATGGAATTATTGATTGATTGTGGTTTCATGGGTGTATCTCAGATTTTTAGGTTGGAGTTTCCCTCTAATACTCTCTGTAGTGCTGGATTGGTAGATAGATATTGTTTCAGTCTGACTTTGTCATGAAATATCTTGTTTACTCCATCTATGGTGATTGATAATTTTGCTGGGTATAGTATTCTGGTTTGGCAGCCATGTACTTTTAGTGTCTGTATACCTTCTGACCAAGCCCTTCTAGATTTCATCGTTTCCATTGAATAATCAAGTGTTTTTCTGATGGGTCTGTCTTTATATGTAAGTTGATCCTTTTCTTTAGCACCTCTTAAATTTTTTTTTGTTCTGTGTGTTTTGTGGCTTGATTATAATGTGACATGCTGACCTTTTTTGGGGGTCATATCTATTTGGTGTTCTGGAAGCTTCTTGTATTGTTATAGGCATTTTCTTCTTCAGGTTAGGGAAGTTTTCTTCTATGATTTTATGGAAATTTTTTTTAATCTGTGCCTTTGAGCTGTTATTCTTCTCCTTCTTCTATTCCTATTATTCTCTCAAGTTAGGTCTTTTCTTTTTTTTATTTTTTCCTTCTTTATTTATTTTGTATTTATCAAAAAAACAGTAAAATGAATTTAAAATGCTGATAAGTTAACAATAACAATGAAGAAGATAAAAATCATAAGCATGGCTTATCAAGGGTGAGAATGGAAATAAGACTGCTACATATATATTTACTTTGTGTTCAGCTTTCCCTCCAAATTTTTCTTTTTCATCCCTGTATATCCTTATTCAAGTTCCCTTCCCCCTCCTGCCTCATCAGGTCATTTTTTTCTTCTCCACAACTCCCATCCCCTCCCATGACAGGGAGCAGACAGTTCTATGGTCTCAATGACACAGTCATGCTTAGTTCAGTCTCCACTCTTGGCAAATACAGTTTTGTCCCCCCTCCTCAAGAGTGAGTCAGGTGCTCCTATAGTTTGAGTTGGATCCAAAGGGTCAGTCCAGGGTGTTTCTGATCCCAGACTATTCAGTGGTTGTGCTTTGCAGCTTGGGCATGCTTTGCTTTTTTTCTAGTTTGTTTGTTTAGAGACCACTAATGAGTGAGTACATCCTCTGTTTATCTTTTGAGTTTGTGATACTCGCTCAGGGGGATATTCTCCAAATCCATCCATTTGCCTGCGAATTTTGGGATATCATTTTTTCTTACTGCTGAGTAGTATTACATTGTGTAGACGTAACACAGTTTGTTAACCCATTCTTCAGTTGAGGGATATCTAGGTTTTTTCCAGGTTCTTGCTATTACAAATAATGCTGCTATGAACATAGTTGATCTAATTCCTTTGGAGTGTGAATGTGCCTCTTTGGGGTATACACCCAGAAGTGGTATTGCTGGGTCCTTGGGGAGATGGATTCTCAAATTTCTGATAAACCGCCATAATGCATTCCATAGTGTCTGAACAAGATTACACTCCCACAAACAACAGAGGAGTGTTCCCTTTGCTCTGCATCCTCTCCAACATAGGTTGTCATCTGTGCCTTTTATTGTAGACAATCTAAGAGGTGTTAGGTGGTATCTCAAAGTTGTTTAGATTTGCATTTCTCTGATGGCTAAAGATGATGAGCACTTTTTCAGGTCCCTTTCAGCCATTCGTAGTTCCTCTGCTGAGAATTAACTTTTTAGATCTGTACCCCATTCTTTGATTGGGTTTTGCTCTCTAGATTCTTGAGATCTTTATAGATCTTAGAGATCAGTCCTCTATCACTTGTTGGGTTGGTAAAAATCTTTTCCCATTGTGTAGGCTGTCATTTTGTCCTATTGACAGTGTCCTTGGCTTTGCAGAAGCTTCCCAGCTTCAGGAGATCCCACTTATTGATTGTTGGTCTTAGTGTCTGTTCCTGTGTTGTTATATTTAGAAAGTGGTCACCTGTGCTAATTCGTAGAAGTGTATTTCCCACTTTCTTTTCTATCAAGTTCAAAGTGACTGGGTTTAAGTTGAGGTCTTTGATCCATTGGATTTGAGTTTTGTGCAGGGTGATAGGCTTGGGTATATTTGCATTTTTCTACACACTTCCATCCAGCTATGCCAACACCATTTGTTGAATATACTATCTTTTTTTTCTGTTGAATGTTTTGGGCCTCTTTGTCAAAGATCAGGTGCTCATAAGTTTTGGGTTAATGTCTGCATCCTCAATTCTATTCCATTGGTCCACAAGTCTGTTTTTATGCCAGTACCAGGCTGTTTTTATTACTGTAGCTCCATAGTATAGCTTGAAGTCAGTGATGGTGATACCTCCTGAGGTTCTTTTGTTGAGTAAAACTGTTTTGGTAATCCTGGCTTTCCTGTTATTCCAAATGAAATTGAGTATTGTTCTTTCAAGGTCCAAAAAATATTGTGTTGGGATTTTGATGGGCAGTGCATTGAATCTGTGGATTGCCTTTGGTAGAATTGCCATTTTTACTATGTTGATCTACAAAACCAGAAACTTGGGAGAGCTTTCCATTTTCTGATATCTTGTTCAATTACTTCTTCAGTGATTTAAAATTTTTGTCAAATAGGTCTGTTACTTCTTTGGTTATAGTTACTCCAAGGTATTTAATACTATTTGCAGCTATTATGAAGGGTAATGTTTCCCTTATTTCATTTTCAGCTCTTCTATCTTTAGTGTAGAGAAGGGCTACTGATTTCTTTGAGTTAATCTTGTATCCTGCTACATTGCTGAAGGTGTTTATCAGCTGTAGCAGTTCTTTGGAAGAATTTTGTGGGTCACTTATGTATACAATCATATCATCTGCAAATAGAGAAAGCTTCACTTTTTCTTTTCCAATTTGTATCCCCTTAATTGCTTTTTGTTCCCTTATTGCTTTAGCTAAAACTTTGAGAACTATATTGAATAGATAAGAGGAGAGAGTGCATCCTTGTCTAGTTCCTGACTTTAGTGGGATTTCTTTGAGTTTTTCTCCATTAAGTTTGATAGTGGCTGTCGGCTTCTCGTAAATCACCCTAGTTATATTTAGGTATTCTCCCTGTATTCCTGCTCTCTCCAGGGCTTTAATCATAAAGGGGTATTTGATTTTGTCAAAGTCTTTTCTGCATTTAAGGATATGATCATGTGGTTTTGTTCCTTTAGTTTGTTTATGTGATGGATAACATTTACAGTTTTTCATATGTTAAACCAGCCTTGCATTTCTGGGATGAAGCCTACTTGGTCACGTTTGATGATATTTTTTATACATTGTTGTATACGGTTTGTTAAAATTTTGTTCAGAATGTTCGCATCAATATTCATGAGGGAATTTGGTCTGTAAATTTCCTTCTTTCTTGTGTCTTCGAGTGGCTTGGGGATTAGGGTAATTGTGGCCTCATAAAAGGAATTTGGCAATATTCCTTCAGTTTCTACTGTGTGAAATAGTTTGAGAAGTAACGATGGTATTAATTCTTCTTCGAATGTCTGGTAGAATTCGTCACTGAAACCCTCTGAACCAGGGCTTTTATTTTGGGGGAGGATTTTAATGACAGCTTCAATTTCCTTAAGGATTATAGGCCTGTTTAGGTAATTAATCTGTTCTTCATTTAATTTTGGTAGATGGTTCCTGTACAAAAAGCTGTCCATTTCTTCTATGTTTTCTATTTTTGTGGATTACAGATTTTTAAAATATGATCTGGTAATTCTCTGTATTTCCTGGGGGTCTGTTGTGATGTCCCCCTTTTCATTTCTGATTTTGTTGATTTGAACACTCTTTCTCTGTTTTTTGATTATTTTGGCTAAGGGCTTTATCTATCTTGTTAACTTTCTCAAAGAACCGACTCTTAGATTCTTTGATTCTTTGTATTGTTCTTTTTGTTTCAATTGTATTTATTTCAGCCTAAGTTTGATTATTTCCTGCCATCTACTCCTTCTAGGTGTGTTCACTTCTAATTGTTCAAGGCTTTCAGCTGGGCTGTTAGGTATCTAGTGTGGGATTTCTCTAGATTTTTCATATAGGCATCTATCGCTATGAATTTTCCTCTTAAGAATGCTTTCATTGTGTTCCACAAGTTTGGATACGTTGTGGACTCATTTTCATTAAATTCTAGAAAGACTTTTATTTTTTTCTTAATTTCTTCCTTGACCCAGAGTTGGTTCAGCTGAGTGATGTTTAGTTTCCATGAGTTGGTAGGCTTTCTTTGATTTTTGATGCTGTTGAACTCTAACTTTAAGCCCTGGTGTCCGATATGTTACAAGGGATTATTTCCATTTTTTTTTATCTGTTGATATTTGCTTTATGACCAATTATGTGGTCAATTTTGGAGAAAGTTTCATGAGGAGCTGAGAAATATGCATATTCCTTTGTGTTTGGGTGGAAGCTTTTGTAGATATCTATTAAATCTATTTGCATCATAGCCTCTTTTAGACTCCTTATTTCTCTGTTGAGACTCTTTCTGGTTGGTGTATCCTTGGTTGAAAGTGGGGTATTGAAGACTCTCACTATTATGGTATAAGAATTGATGTGGGATTTGAGCTTTAGCATTGTTTCTTTTACATAAGTTGGTGCCTTTATATTAGGGGCATAAATATTTAAGATTGAAATCTCCTCTTGATCAGTTTTTTCCTGTGATGTATAAGTAGTGACCATCTTGGTCCCTATGAATTGCTTTTAGCTTAAAGTCTACTTCGTTAGATATTAGGATTGCAACCCCTGCTTGTTTCTTAGGACCATTTGACTGGAAAATCTTCTTCCAACCCTTTATTCTAAGCCTGTGTCTGTCTTTGCTGTTGAGGTGTGTTTCTTGTATGCAACAGAAAGATGGCTTCTGTTGTTCTATCCATCTAGTTGGTGTGTTATATTTTATAAGAGAGTTGAGACCATTATTATTAAGGGAAATTAGCGACCTCTGATTCATATTTCCTGCCATTTTTGGTTGAAACTTGTTTTTATTTCCTTTCTCTGGAGTATTCTTCTGTGGAATTATTGATTGTTTGTGATTTCATGGGTGTATCTGGAATTTTTAGGTTGGAATTTCCCTCTAATACTCTTGGTAGTGCTTGATTGGTAGATAGATATTGTTTCAGTCTGACTTTGTCATGAAATATCTCGTTTACTCTGTCTATGGTGATTGATAATTTTGCAGGGTATAGTATTCTAGTTTGGCAGCCATGTACTTTTAGCATCTATGTAACTTCTGACCAAGCCCTTCTAGCTTTCATCGTTTCCATGGAATAGTCAGGCATTATTCTGATAGGTCTGCCTTCATATGTGAGCTGGTCCTTTTCTTTTGCAGTTCTTAAATTTTTTTTTTGTTCTCTATGTTTTGTGACTTGATTATAATGTGGCGCACTCACTTTTTTAGGGTGTCATATCTATTTGGTGTTCTCTAAGCTTCTTGTATCTTTATAGGCATTTCCTTCTGCAGGTTAGGGAAGTTTTCTTCTATGATTTTATTGAAAATATTATCTGTGCCTTTGACCTGGTATTCTTCTCCTTCTTCTATTCCTATTATTCTCAAATTAGGTCTTTTCATGGTGTCCCAGATTTCCTGAAAATTTTGAGTTATGAATTTTTGGTTTTAGTATTTTCTTTGACTTATATATCTATTTGAGCTACTGAGTCTTCCACTTCAGAGATTCTACCTTCCATCTCTTGAACTCTGTTTGTTATGCTTATATCTGTTGTTCCAGCTTTTCTGTTCATGTTTTCTATTTCCATCTTCACCTCATTTTGTGCCTTTTTATTGATTCTATTTCAGCTTTTAGTTCCTGCCATGTTTCTTTCATCTTTTCATTTACTTTTTCTTGGTTTTCTTTTATAGATTTGTTCATCTCTTCCAATTTTTTGTTTGTATTTTCTTCCATTTCTTTAAGGCAATTTTTCACATCTTCTTTGAGAGCTTCGATGATCATCATAAAAGAATTTTTGGTGTTGCTTCCTTCTGTTTCCTCTTCATTGCTCAGTTCAGATCTTGTAGTTGTAAGATCGCCTCTTTCTTCTGGAGTTACCTTGTTTTTCTTTATATTATTATGTAAATTTTGAGCTAGCATATGCCCATGGCTTCAGTGGTTCACGAGTAGGTGTCTCCTAGTTGGTTGTGGCAAGTGGGCTTGTGTGTCTCCTGTCACCTCTGAATAAAAGATCTGCTCAATCTCTATCTTGTCTCTTTGCAGGGGACTAGATTTCAAGTCTTCAATCCTTCTCTGATTGATCAGTTGGAGGAAGGTGGCCATGCAAATTCCCTCAGCCTCAGCTGGGGGGACCCTAGAAGTCTGAGTTTATCTGTGTCTGCTACAAAGTGTGTGGGGACAAGCTCCACAGACAGCCCCTGGTCCCAGAACCGTAACCTGACTGGAACACAATTTTCCCTGGGAAGGATTCAGGCACTGGGGCCTGCTGAACCCACCTCACCTTTGGGCAGAGTCTGAGACTGTTCTTCAGAGTCCTCAGTCCTTATCCATTTGATCCATTGGAGGTGGATAGTCCGGCAAAATCCCTCAGCAGCAGATGGGGGGACTCTGGCAGATTGAGTTTATCTGTGTCTGCTACAGAGTTTGTGGGCACAAGCTCCACAGACAGCCACTGGTCCCAGAACCAGAACCCGCCCAGAACACAATTTCCCCATTTTCATTTCTGATTGTGTTAATTTGTATATTTCTCTCTCTGCCTTCTGGTTAGTTTGGATAAGGGTTTTTCTATTTAATTGACTATCTAAAAGAACCAACTCTGTTACATTTATTTTTTGTATTATTCTCTTTGTTTCAATTTTATTAATTTTAGCCCTGAGTTTGATTATTTCCTGCCTCTCCTCCTTCTAGATAAATTTATTCTAATTGTTCTAAGGCTTTCAGCTGTGCTGTTAAGTCTCTTATGTGAGAATTTCCAAATTCTCCAATTTATTTTTTTACATAGGCACTTACTGCTATGAACTTTCCTCTTGCACTGCTTTCATTGCATCACATAAGTTTGGGTATGTTGTGGATTCACTTTCATTGAATTCTAAAAAGTATTTGATTTCTTTATTTACTTCTTCTTTGGCCCAGAGGTAGTTCAACTGAGAACCCCCTCTAGAACTGGAAGATGTTTAGTTTCCAAGGGTTTGCAGACTTTCTGTGGTTTGTGTTGTTGTTGATCTCAAACTTTAGTCCATGGCGATCTGATAGGATACACAGGGTTATTCTGATTTTTTTGTATGTATTCATATTTGTCTATTCAACTGTTCACATGACTGAGTATGTGGTCAGTTTTAGAGAAAGTTCTATGGGGTATTGAGAAAAAGGTATATTTTTGTTTGTATTGAAGGTTTTGTATATAGCTGTTAAGTCCATTTGAATCAGAACAACTCTTAGCACCCTTATTTATTTCTCTGTTAAGTTTCTGTCTGGAAGATATACCTATTGGTAAGAGTGGAGTACTGAAGTTTCCCACTATTAGTGTGTGGGATTTGATATGAGGTTTTAGTTTTAGTAATGTTTCTTTTACATATGGGAGTGTCCTTGAATTGAGGACATAAATGCTCAGGATTGAAATTTTATCTTGATGTATTTTTCCTGAGATAATAAGTTGTGGGTGTATGTTACATATTTAATGAAACCTAAATATTTGGGAGAGACCACACAATCAAATCCTAGGCAGACAGCTCAGGAAATTCTTAAACCTTGAATACAAAAATAAATAGCTGAGTCAGTCACACACACCTTTAATCCCAGCACAGGTAAAGACAGGAATGGTGACCAACACCCTTGATCCCACAACTCCAGAGACAGAACTATTTATGTTTCTGTGAGTTCAAGGATACATGCCTTTAATCCTAACCTGGATGGGATAGTGTATATAAGGGCTTGTAGAAACCCAGAGAGAACAGAAGTGCTGGCAGAAGTGACCAGGAGTAAGGCTGAGAAATTTGCAAGACAGCTGGGTGAGAATTGACAGTGGTGCTTCTTCTCTCTGGTATTTCAGCCTTCCCCTGATATTTGGCTCTGAGTCTCATTTGTGATACTACATTTGGTGCTCAAGGTTGGGGCACAAATTCCCCTCCAAAAAAGCCACTGACCAGCCAGAACAACAGGTGACCAGAGGAGTAATTAACAGCTGGTTAGGCTGTAGAGCTAACCTCCAGCTTCAGGCAGACCCAGTCACACGTGTTTCTGTTTCACTTTAGTCTAGGTAGGTTTTTTCAGATAGTGTCTTCTTTCTCCTGGTAGGTTGCAGGTTCTTTCTCTTTCTGAGCCCCTCCTTGGACTGCCCCACTTCACAACCATGTGAACCGAATCTCACAATCTAATTAGTGAGTACAACAGATTTTTTTTTTTAAAAAAGAGAGGAGTTTGTTTAAGGCAATGGAGGGTGCTTGGTCTTTCTGTGATCTTTCTCTAGATGATTTGATATAAGAACCAGTACAGGAAAAGATAAATAAAGTAGATGGAATTACCCTCATAATGTTGATTATGACTATTTGTTGTGTAACTTCTGTTTTATCATCAAAGAAGTCAATTAATGTGATTGCTAAAAAAGTAGACTTTAAAAAGTCTATTAAAAAAGAGCTCAAAGATATTCAAACACAGAGGAGTATAAAGGACAGACCTCAGCAATATCATCTAAAGCTACAGAAAAATAGCTTAAGTTTATCAGACAGCCAACACTAATATACGCAGTAACCATTAAAAGATCAAAAGAGGGTAGAGATATTAGAGAAGTTAACTGGTCACTGGTACAAATGCTAGAATTAAACAGGGTTAAAGATGTGATTGTGACATATGGTATGCATTCACCATTTGTAAAACAAATACTGAATTCCTAGTCTTGTTGCAGTCGAATCACCCCTAAGGACTGGTTGGATATGGTTACTGCAGTTTTGGAACCAGGGCCACTTTTAACCAGGAAGAGGCTAAAATAATAGAACAAAGAAGCACAGCTAGGGCATAGAAGTCTTCCTAGACTAACTTCTTGGAGAAGAAGAATATTTGATATTGAAAGGCAATCCCTATGCAATTTACACATTCTTGATTTATGCTGCATGGCAGCACTAAATGCTTGGGATCAAATAGAAGTTGGAAAAAACTGAATCATTCACAAAATAATACAAAGCCCAAAAGAAACTTTTATAGACTTTTTGCAGAGATTATCTGCAGCAGTAAATCGGTCTGTACTGGATTCAGAAGCAAGGCAAATAATAATTGAATCCCTGGCATTGGAGAATGCAACACACAATATAAAAAAATAATAAGACCATTAAAAGCAAGGTCATAACCATTAGAGGATTGGATTCATGAAACAATTAATGTAGATTCTTATGAAGGTAATGATAATTGGGTAGGAGAGGTCATTTCTTGAGGTATAAGAAAAAGGCAAAATATTAAATGTGATACTTGTGGAAGGCAAGGTCAGATACAAAGAAATTGTAATCAAGGTTTTACCAGAAACAGTGCTTTTATGAGGGATAATCACAGGAGAACACCCCTCCTTTCTGGAGTATGCAGGAGGTGTGGAAAAGGTAGACACTGGACTAATGAATGTCGGTCAACAAGGGACAGACAAGGTAACCTTTGCCTTTGGGTAATGCCCAAAGGGGGCTTTCAAAAGCCCCATGTCCAATCCAGTGCAATCTTATCCTGCTGTTATGGAGGATACACCACCCCAGAACAAAAAAATTAAAGGCTATTTTTAAAAACATACTACATTAAATGATATAGAATCCATAGAAAAATAAAAAAAACTCAGGAAAAAGTATTAAAAAAAATTCTGGCAAGCATCTATTAATGAACAAAGTCCAAAATTAAAACTACAAATAAATAATAGTATTGAAGGTTTATTGGTCACAGGGGAAGATGTATCAATAATTTCACCAGAGTTATAACATCCAAGTTGGCCCCTTCAGGAGGTAAATGTTCAATTTATGGGGATTGGGTCATTATCCCAAGTAAAAGAAAGTGCAAAATAGGTTGAGAATATAGGACCAGAAGGACAGAGAGGACTATTAAAGCCATATGTGGTTAACATTGCTATAAATTTATGGAGATGAGATTTGCTACATCAATGGAACACAAAGATTAACATTCCTCCAAACACAGAAATAAATCATACACTAACACATATTTCTGGAAGAAATATTATAAGGTATTATGAGAAACAGTCACAAACTATCTAGGCTGTAAAGAAACAAGGCATAACAGCTGTTGATCTTCTAAAGACACTCACAGCACTACCTTTAAAATGGCAAATCAATGAGCCTATATGGATTAATCAATGGCCATTAACAAAAGAGAAATTGCAGGCTTTAGAGCAGCTGATTCAGGAGCAGTTAAATGCTCAGTTTACTGAAAAATCAACAAGACCTTGGAACTCTCCAGAATTTATCATTAAAAAGAAATCTGTAAAGTGGAGGTTGGTGACAGATTTAAGGACAATAAACAAGGTGATCCAGCCAATGGGTTCTCTACAGTCTGGAATTCCTTTGCATTCTCTTTTACCAAAAGAATGGCCCATTATAGTTATTGATTTAAAAGACTGTTTTTTCACAATACCCTTAAAAGAACAAGATAAAAAAATTTGCCTTTATAATGCCCACTTATAATAATTCTCGACCTGTAAAGAGGTATCAGTGGAGGGTGCTCCCTCAATGAATGCTGAATAGCCCTAAGCTATGTCTGTTGTTATGTCCCCCTTTTCATTTCTGATTTTGTTGATTTGGATACTCTCTTCTTTTTGGTTAGTTTGGATAAGGGTTTATCTATCTTGTTGACTTTCTCAAAGAACCAACTCCTTGTGTCATTGATTCTTTGCATTGTTCTATTTGTTTCAATTGTATTGATTTCAGCTCTAAGTTTGATTATTTCCTGCCATCTACTCCTTCTAGGTAAGTTTGCTTTTAAATGTTCTAAGGCTTTCAGCTGTGCTGATAGTTCTCTAGGTTTTTTATAAGGCATCTAGTGCTATGAATTTTCCTCTGAAGACTGCCTTCATTGTGTCCCACAAGTTTGGGTACGTTGTGGATTTGTTTTCACTAAATTCTTGGTAGTCTTTGATTTCTTTCTTAATTTCTTCCTTGATCCAGAGGTGAGTCAGTTGAATGATGTTTAGTTTCCTTGAGGTGGTAGGCTTTCTGTGATTTTTGATGTTGTTGAACTCTAACTTTAGGCCCTGGTGGTCCAATATGATACAAGGGACTATTTCCACTGTTTGATATCTGTTGATATTTGCTTTATGACCAATTATGTGGCCTTTTTTGAGAAAGTTCCATGTGGTGCTGAGAAATATGTATATTCCTTTGTGTTTGGGTGGAAGCTTCTGTAAATATCTATTAAATGCATTTGCATCATAACCTCTGTTAGACTCCTTATTTCTCAGTTGAGTCTCTGTCTGGTTGACCTGTCCAAGGGTGAAAGTGGGGTATTGAAGTCTCCCACTATTAGGGTGTAAGAATTGATGTGGGATTTGAGCTTTAGTATTGTTTCTTTACATAGATAGGTGTCCATATATTAGGGGCATAAATATTCAGGACTGAGATCTCGTCTTGATCAATTTTTCCTAAGAAGTATAATTAATGCCTATCTTGGTCTCTTTTAATTGATTTTAGTTTGAAGTCTTCTTTGTTTGATATTAGGATGGCAATACCATCTTGTTTCTTAGGGCCATTTGCTTGGAAAATCTTTTCCCAACCCTTTACTCTGAGGCTGTGTCTGTCTTGAGGTTTGAGGTTTGTTTCTTGTAGGCAACAGAAGGATGGCTTTTGCTTTTGTATCCATTAGGTTAGTGTGTGTCTTTTTAAAGGTGAATTGAGTCCATTGATATTAAGGGATATTAGTGACAACTGATTGATATTTTCTGTTATTTTTGGTTGTGTGTTGTATGTATTTCCTTTCTCTGGGTTTTTCTTCTGTGGGGTTATTTATTGTGGTTTCATGGGTGTATCTGGGATCCTTAGGTTGGAGTTTTCCCTCTAATGCTTTCTGAAGGGCTGGATTTGTAGATAGGTATTATTTAAGTCTGACTTTGTCATGAAATATCTTGTTTACACCATCTATGTTGATTGATAGTTTTGCTGAGTACAGTAGTCTAGGTTGGAAGCCTTGCTCTTCTAGTGTCTGTATTACTTCTGACCAAAAACTTTTATCTTTCATTGTTTCCATTGAATAGTCAGGTGTTATTCTGATGGGTCTGCCTTTATAGGTAAGTTGGCCCTTTTATTTTGCAGCTCTTAAAATTTTTTGTTGCTCTATATGTTTTGTGGCTTGATTATTATGTGGCGAGTGGACTTTTTGGGGGATCAAATCTATTTGGCATTCTGTAAGCTTCTTGTATCTTTATAGGCATCTTCTTCTTTAAGTTGGGGAAGTTTTCTTCTATGATATTATTGAATACATTATCTGTGGCTTTGACATGAAATTCTTCTCCTTCTTTTATTCCTATTGTTCTCAGGTTAGGTCTTTTCATGGTGTCCCAAAATTCCTTACTGTTTTGTGTTATGGCTTTTTTGGTTTTAGTGTTTTCTTTAATTGATATATCTATTTTCGCTATTGAGTTTTCCACTCCAGAGATTCTGTCTTCCATCTCATGGATTTTGTTTGTTATGCTTGTATCTGTAGATCTAGCTCTTTTCTTCAGGATTTCTAGTTTTACCTTTGCCTCATTTTGTGCCTTTTTTATTGCTTCTATTTCACTTTTTAGTTCCTGGAGTGTTTCTTTAATTTTTTGCCTTTCCTTTTCTTGGTTTTCTTTCCAGGATTTGTTTATCTCTTCCAATTTTTTGTTTGTATTTTCTTCTATTTCTTTAAGGGAAGTTTTCATACCCTCTTTGAAGCCTTCAATAGTCTTCATAAAGTTGTTTTTGCTATTGTTTCTTTATGATTCCTCTTCATTGCTCTGTTCAGGTCTTATAGTTTTAGAACCATCAGTTTCTTCTGGTGTTGCTGTGTTGTTCTTTATACTGCTATACATATTCTTGCACTGGCTTCTGCCCATGCCTTCAGTGGTTCATAATTAGTCAGCTCCTAGTCAGTTGTGGCTAGAGGGCTTGTGCATCTATATTCTGCTCTGAGCAAGGTGTCTGTCTGTTCAATCTTTGACTCTGTTCTGGGTGGGGAGGGAGGTTCAAAGCCCTCAGTCTTTGTCTGATGACTAGGTTTGCCCTGGAGATGGGGCTCAGTTAGGCAGGGCCTAGAGCTTTCTGCTGGGAGGAGACTGAGATCAGACCCTTGGGTGGGAGCCAATTTAGGAAAGGAATTCCCAGGACTGTGGCCCAAGAGAAGGGATCTGCTCCCCTTTTATCTTGTTGTCAAATTTTAATCCAAAAATATAAATAAGAGCTATAGCCTTGCAGGAGGTCATTGAGGATGGACTTTGTGGTTTGATAGCGTGCCTCCATTCTGCATTCTTTCTCCTTGCTCTGTGTAGATGTGTGATCACTATGCCTTCTGACTGTCATGACTTTCCATGCATCGTCTCTGAAGCTCTAAATCAAAATGAACTCCTCTAAGTTGCTTTTGTCAGGACATTCTATTGCAACAACCAAAGTAAACGAATACTGTTAGGAATGCCTGGCTCAGGGTCAGATGTCAGGGTTGCTCTATGCTCTTGGCCCTGCTAGTTCTCCTTAGGAAAGGGAGTAAGAAGGAGTAGAAAACAATGGCACAGTCCCTGGAGACTTGTCGAAGCAAGCAAGTCCAATTTTGTTGAGGGATGAGGTAATGTTCAATACCCTTCTCCCAGACCTCCCTCCCAGATTTGCTAGTATCTGAAGCTGTGGTGTGGTCTCTTGCTGGTCTAGGTCCCCTTGTGTCAGGACTCTGCCCTTGTTGTCAAGGCTCCAGGCAGACCACAGGTTGACTTATGAGGAAGGGCTAGGAACACCTGTCTTAAGGCACCAGTTATCTCCAGTTTGTTCTAGCTGAGGCAAGGCTGGAGTCAGGCACTTAGAAGCCTCTAGGGTCTACCTATACATTCCACATAACACAAATATTACTCCTGAAATAATTATACTTATAAAGAAGGTTTAGTGATATTAATTGATTGGTTGTTTGACTGATTAATTAGAACTTCAAAGATAAGGATGAGTTGATCTGAGGCCTGTAGTAGAAGTCTCCTCAATTTGGCATAATACAGATACCTAATGTTTCTACCACCATATTTGGAAAGTGTACTGATTTAAGATTTTTCTTGGTTCTTTAACAGTAAAACTTAATGAAATCATCACCTCTTCAGAAGGTGGTATTTAGTCCAAACTGGACATGTGGTCCTGGGCTATGTTCACTCATATTTGACTTAACAATAACTCTTTTTATCTTAGTGATTAGAACTATTTTTGCATCATCAGTTCACAGAATGACCCAGAGAATCTCTTTTAATAAACATCCATTTCAAAATGAAAGAACTAAATGAGAGCTGTTGGGCACAGATGATAATATATCTAGTCGAGTAATGGACCCTGAAATCAACAAATGCATGTCCCAATATTTCATGCCAAAGGAACACACACATACCCATCTTGTTAAATAAGGGCTAATAATTATGTAAATGTGCCAGAGGCTTCATTTCCACAATCACCAATAGCAGAATTGTCTATGAAATACAATCAAGAAGACTTGTCGCT